>PVKC010021544.1:0-17921 GCA_004027635.1 Crocidura indochinensis | reverse complement strand
GCAGAAAGACAAATCTGCCTGGCCCCATTCCAAAAAGACCCCAAAGTTTTTAGATCACACCACTCTACTTGGGAAGATTCAGCAGCAGCGTGTTCTTTTCAAGATTAGATGTACTTTTGTGCAACTTTCATAAAACAATATAGTTTTAACACTGAGATATTGGTTTTTAAGTGTTTGTTTTATTCTTATAATTTTGTTTTCAATCAAATTTTGTTTTGAAACTTTTCAAATTGTCAAATCACCAAATTGTTCCTAATCTATATAGATCCTGGACTGTGAGGCTGTCTTACCTCAAAATTTCATAGTAGTGTCAGCCCAGTAGGATTATAGCAAATGTGATAGGAAAATTGCATTGACAACCACCAAGTTCAATGAGCCTCAACAGTAGCATAGAAGGCTCATTAACACAAACCACAGCCAAATAAAACTTTAAACAATGACTTTATCAACAGCATTGAAAGATAAAACAATTATTACAAGTTAACCTTTATTGTTCTAGATTTTGATGATTTCATTTGTCTTTATATTGTAACAAGCAATGTGAAGTAGATTTGTTTGTACCTGTACAGGCGTAAGTTAAGGTGGTGGTTGGGAAAATGAGGGCATGGTGGAGGGAAGGGCACTCTGGTCTTGGGATTCGTGTTTGAACATTTAATGTCTAAAACAAGTGTATCATGAACTACTTGGTAAAGCACAGTGTGATGATTTAACAAAAAAGTGTAAATAGTGGAAAAATAAAAATGTTGACTACAAGCAATGCCTTGAATTGTAATATGGCCTGCACTACTGCTTTAACTTTGAAATACAGTTTGGACACAAATAAAAATCACATAAAGGGCCCAGAGCAATAGCACACCTGGTAGAGCATTTGTCTTACATGTGGCTTGACTGACCAGGTTCAATTCCCAGCATCTCATATGAGCCTGCCTCAATGCAGATCCAGGAATAAATCCTGAGCGCCAACAGGTGTGGCCCAAAAACAAATAAAAAACTCATATAAATAAATGTAATAGGGGCACTCACTTAAAACAACATTTAATTTTATTGTAAATACTTAAAATCTAGATAGATTATGAAGAAATCCAAATACGCTTCATTTTGAAATATTGGAAGATCAGCATGGCATCTTTCATTTTACTTTGCCACATGGCTATTATCTAAAAGCACCAATGATGGTGGCTGTTTTTTCTATAAGACTTAGCCTGTCCAGAGTACAGGCGGGGGGTGGTTGGGGAGGAGGGAGATTTGGGACAATGGTGATGGGAACGTTGCACTGGTGATGGGTGGTGTTCTATACATGACTGAAACCCAAACACAACTATGTATGTAATCAAGGTGTTAAAATAAAAAAAAAATTAAAAAAAAAGACTTATACTCTAAAGTGCTCCATTCGGTTGGCCTCATTTTACCTTTACTGAGAGATATGATTTTTTTTTTGGTTTTTGAGCCACACCCAGTGATGCCCAGGGGTTACTCCTGGCTATGCACTCAGAAGTCACTCCTGGCTTGGGGGACTATATGGGAAACCGGAGGATCGAACCGCAGTCCATCCTAGGCTAGCGCAGGCAAGGCAGGCACCTTACCTCCAGCGCCACTGCCCGGCCCCGAGATATGATATTTAACTCTTCAAAATCTTTGTTGGAATAAGCAAATGTAATATTTATTTTTAAAAGCCATAATAGGAAATATACAGTATTTTGAACACATACATAAAATGATAAAAGTCATCTCAAAGACATAAGCCAATGTTTTGTGCAATGATTTGCAGTGGGTCATAATCTAGTTTCAGATAAATTAAGTCCATATTTTATTTTGATAACATAAGCGTATGATAAAATTTACCTTGATGGCTAAATCGGACATCCAGCTGCAAGTTTGAGTGGAAATAAGGAAAAAAAAAAACAGAATGGTGGAATGAAAAAAGATGAATAATAATTTTAGATTAGGAATGAATCTAAGATGTCACAGAATCTAGCATCTAGGTTGTAATAATTGATGGGCAAAATATATATAGCTAAAGAACTCTAGACTCTGAGCCTTTATTGTCCCTTGAATATGCATCTTATTTGCTTGTCTTTGCTTGCTTATTTCCAGTCTGGAAAGGCCTGTGTTCTCACTTTGAGGCATTTTCCCTCTTTCTTCTCACACATATTTTTTATTGAGTTTTCACTCAATAAAAACTATCTTGCTTAACCTCCTCACACATATAAAGAACTTTGTAACTTGTATTACACATCAGCACAAATTGCATCATGGTGATGCCAGCACAGAAACCAGGTGCCAGTGCTGGTGGGAAGGAAAATTGTGCCATTGACACCTCTAGAGATGTCATAGAGCATTTTCCTTAGGGAAAATGAAAATAAATTTAAGTTTTAAACACAAGTGGGTAGGAGCCGGAGAGATAGCATGGAGGTAGAGCATTTGCCTTGCATGCAGAAGGACAGTGGTTCTAATTCCGGCATCCCATGTGGTACCCCGAGCCTGTCAGGGGCGATTTCTGAGTGTAGAGCCAGGAGGAACCTCTGAGCGCTGCCGGGAGTGACCCCAAAAAATATTTTTATGAACACAGTGGGTAAAGTGAAATGTAACTGGAGATTTCAATAGGCAGTTGAAAATCTCTGCAAATAGGCATTGTTACATAAGATAATCTTTTATTTAATATTGTTTAAATTAATGTCAATTAATTCAGGCTACTGAATTAACCAGAAGATTAATGTCATTATATATTTGTTAAAACCCCTAAATGATACAATGCAAAGAATGGTAATTAATGTAAACTGTGTTTTAGTTATAATAATGTATTCATAGTGGGTCATTAGTTCTAATAAATGTACCAAGTTAATTTGTTAATAAGGACAAATAAAGGACTTAGGAGAGAAATGGAAACTCTATTTGTTCAATTTCACCATAAATCATAAAACCATATACAACTAGACATATTATCCATATTTTAATTATGGAAGGATCACTAGTAACAACTCATGAGACTGCAAATACAAACTACCATTTTTGTTCCTTCAGTGAAATTTTACTACAAAACAAACTTTTAGAAAAGGCACAGAAAGCACGAAATCTTAGTTGGTACTAAGATTTAGATTGAATATTACTGATCACAACAGAATGCAATTTGAAACTGTGGAGGAAAGTGGGCACTCTGGTGATGGGTGTGGAGTTTAAAGCATGTATGCATGCTTTAAATGAAAAATTACCCATATTGTAAGCCTTACTACATCAATAAGATGGTGAAAAAATATTGTTTTTTAGCAACAACAAAATGGTAAAAAAAAAAAAAGAGGAAAATAAAGGAAAAAAAAAGAAAAGAAAAGAAAAAGGTTTGCTTTTGACAAAAACAAATGAACAAAAAGATTTTTTAAAATTAGGAAAGTCCTACACCTGGCAATGCTCAGGAGCTACTTCCAGGTGCCCCTGATAGTTTTGGGGGACCCATGTTGGCCAAGAAATCAAATCCATACCATACCTGTGTAAAGATGTACTCGGCCCCCTGAATTATTGCTCCAGTCCCTTAACATTTTTTAAAGGGACATGGACACTCTATAATACAACCATTAAATAAATTATTTATATATGTAAACTATAAAAATCATGTAAGCACAGGGCTGGAGTGATAGTGCAGTAGTAGGGCACTTGCCTTGCATGCAGCTGACCCAGGACAGACTGCAGTTTGATCCCAGGCATCCTATATGGTCCCTCAAAACAGGAGCAATTTGTGAGCGCATAGCCAGGAGCAACCCCTGAGCATCATCAGGTGTGGCTCAAGAACAAAAACAACAACAACAACAACAACAAAATCATGTAAGTTATGACACCTCAATAAAAAATTAATAAAATATAAAGAAATTATAATGAAAGTTCCAATATAAAATTGCAATTACTTCCAAAAATAAAAATTCAATCAAAAAGTTCTGTGTGCTAACAAAAAGAAATTTGAGAGGCCTTAATTAAAAATCACATGAGAAAAAAATTGCATTTAAGAAGTAATTGCTTAAACTTTAAAAAAATTTCTTGTTGAACCTTTCTTGGATGTATTGCAAAGATTTGTCTTTTTTTTACCTGACACTTTTCATGGTAATATGAATTGCAATCTATACTTCCTAATTCTATGATTAAATAACTGGAACAAGACTACCGAAATCAACTATAATTTCAGCAAGTTGCTTTGTTTATTTTTTAAAAATAGTTAGAGGGGCCAGAATGATAGCATAGTGGGCATATGTCACCTACCTGGTTTAATCCCTGGAATCCTATATAGCCACCTGATCCTGCCAGGAGTAATTCCGGAGTGCAGACTGGAGTTACCCCTGGGGTCCAGAGCAACAGCACAGTGAGTAAGGCTGTTTGCCTTGTATGCTAAGGACCTGGTTCAATTCCTGACATCCTTGCACACCATCAGGAATGACACCTGAGTTCAGAGGAAAGAGTAACCCCTGAGCACTTCCCTGTATAACCCAAAAACCAAAAAAATGTTTATATTAGTCTGTGATGCTATATATTTCAGACTATTTTCACACCTCTATGTATGTAATGACACAACTTATCCACCATCAAAATTTTACTATCAATATTCATACTTTTTTCTTTCATACTATGGTAAATATCATTGTTTGTATCAAGTCTAAGGTTTAGTTTCATTTTTGGGGGGGGGGGTTTGGGCCACACCCATTTGATGCTCAGGGGTTACTCCTGGCTAAGCGCTCAGAAATTGCCCCTGGCTTGGGGGGACCATATGGGGCGCCGGGGGATTGAACCATGGTCCTTACTTCACAAGTGCTTGCAAAGCAGACACCTTACCTCTAGCGCCACCTCGCCGGCTCCAGGTTTAGTTTCTTATTGGGCCACACACAATGATGCTCAAGGGTTACTCCTGGCTATGTGCTCAGAATTTGTCCCTGGTCAGAGAACCATACGGGACACTGGGGATCGAACTGAGATCTGTCCTGGATCAAGCTGTGTGCAAGGCAAACACCCTACCGCTGTGCTAGTGCCGAGGCCTCATAGTTTATTTCTTTTTGTTGTTTTGTTTTTGTTTTAAATTTCTTTTTACTTTGGAACCACAACCAGAGGTGCTAATGGACTATTTCTCGATATTCCTGACCTGGTACTCAAGAGTGACTCTCTGATAGTACTGGTGATTGAACTGGGCTCAGCCACAAGCAAGGAAGCACTTTATGCTCTTACTATCTCTCCAACCTATGTGTTTGCTGTCTTTTATTATTTATATTCCACATATAGGTGAGTCTACTCAGAAAACATCTTTCACTTGCTTTTTTAAGTTCACTTTGCATAGCCACTTTATTCCATTTATTTTTTTTCCGACACACAACTTCACATTTGTTAATAGTGATATAGTAATTCACTAAGAATATATGGCATATTCTTCATGCAAACGATAATTGCCGCACTAACATTGTTTTTACAGTGCTTCTTTGACTCCAAACCTTAAAAAAAAAGTTGATGGTCACTATCACTAACAGGTATAAATAGCATAAACCAACAATTCATGTCAATTTATAAGAATTGTGTCCTTGTGGTGTCTTATAAATAATGCACTGTATGCAGTACTGAATAGTTGCATCATGCCGACATATTTAATTTTGTGTGTATCCTGTAATTATGCTATACTGTTTTAAGAGAACTTATTGTAAAGATCAAGATATACCTTTAATGTACTATACTAAGCATTGAATGTGTTTGGGTTTAGAAGGGTAATACTTCCTTATTAAAAAAATAAATAAATGAGAAATAAAAAAAGAATATATGACATATTCTTTATTTAGTCATCCATTGAGCATTGAGTTTGAGTCAATATTTTAACTACTTGAAATAATACTATGAATATGGGAGTACAAATATATTCTCAAATTAATGTTTTCACAGTCTTTGGGTAACGGCCTTTAATTCAATGCTATTGTTGGATTCTATTTTTACATTTTTATAGAAATCTTCAAATTTTCTACAGAGGCTGTACCAATTTACATTATCCAAAATAATAGTTCCGAATTCTTTCTCCATATCTACACCAATATGCTTTGGTTTGGAAGCTGTTTTACTGATAAGATAATACCTCATATTTTTGATATTGAGGATTTTTTCCCACAGGTTTGTAAGATATTGATGTTTGTCTACTTAGGTCTTTTTTTTGGGGGGGGGGCATACCTGGTGATGTTCAGGGGTTACTCATGGCTCTACGATCAGAAAACACTCCTGGCTTGGTGGACCATATGGGACATGGGGGGTGGGGTATCGAACCACAATCCATCCTAGGTTAGCCACATGCAAGGCAAACGCCCTATCACTGTGCCACTGTTCTGGCTTAGGTCTATTGACCATTTAAAACAATATTTCTGCTTATTGTTGATGAATTCTGTGAGTTGTTTCTATATCCTGAATATATACACCTTGTTGATTGAACTTATACTGTATAAAACTCCTAATGCTCTATTTCTTTCACTGTTTAAAGCATTTAAATTTAATGTCTATTTTTTATATCTTGCTTTTGTGTCCCTTGTCAATAGAATTGTGCCTACTTGTATATTTCTGAGGTAGATATTCTGGTATCCTATATCTTTTCTTCTTTATATTTTATAGTCTCATGTATAATATCCAAGGCATTACTCCATTTTTAAATAATTTTTGTGTATGGTATTACAAAATAATTTCTTTGCAATTTTAGTTTTTGCATTTGCCCCTTTAATCTTTCTAGCACATAAAGTTGATGATGCTTTCTCTTCTCCATTGTACTAACTCAATAATTAGATGCCCAAGAAAATAAATGCTAATATATAAAACTATACTGATTACATGGTAATCTACTTAGGATATTGTTTTCAGGGTAATTAAACAGTACAGGGTCATTCATATAATACTACAATCAGATGCTCATTATATTTAAATGAGAAAATGTTTATTTTTCTTCCTTCATCTTCTTATCACTTTGAAATAAATTGTTCTGAAATGACAATGAAATGAATTAGAACATATATAGTCACAAGCATTTATGACACTAGTTTAGAACAACTGGAATTCTAGAACCTCAAAGATTTGACTTGTGAGGTTGCAGTTAGTTTCCATCCATCCATTCCCTTAGTAGCAATTTCATGAACAAGATTCTTTATTTTTTAATGAAGCAATGAATATATTAAACTGTCAGATGATTTATCCAAAAGATATTGGATTTGAATCCATGGCCTATATAGCCTTCTACCATTCACATCATGCCACCTTAGATAGATTCAATTCTGTTTTCCCTTGATCTGTTAAAATAAAAGTTAAAATTTTAAAACTGGGCTGGAAGATGTACAGTAATTAGAGTGCATGCCTGGAGGGGCTGATTAGTGGCATCATGGTAGGGTGTTTGGCCTACCAAGTGCAAAGAGTTTGCCTTGCACGAGGCTGACCTAGGATAGACCTTGATTATATCCCCCAGAGTCCCCAAGCCAGGAGCGATTTCTGTAACCACTGAGTGTTACTGGGTGTGATCCCCCCCCCCCAAATAAATTAAACCAAAAAAAAAAATAGAGTGCGTGCCTGGAATCCTCCAAACATAAGTTTGAATATCAATTGGTCTTCTGAATATTGGTTGCATCACAATAGGCACCTAATATTTCCAAAATTGTGAAGGTATCTACAACGGGGGTAGGCCTGACCAGTACTGCATCTTCAGGCTCTTATGCTGAACTAAGAACCCTGCTGGCTGATAACCACAGATGATTAATTCCCCAGAACTCCTGTTACTACTTGAAAGTCCACCACCCCCCCAAAAAAAACTCTATTAAAATAGGGTGATCTCTAACTCCTCCAGATTTAAGTTCCCACCCATAATCTGTGTGTACTTTGTGGAAGTATTTTTGTGGAAGTATCATTATGGAATAATATTTTACTTTTATTTTTATTTTACTTTCATCCATAAAAGGAAAATATGAAAAGAAATTCTGTTAAGATTATATATACAACAGGAATGGAGGGATAGTTCAGCAGGTAGGGCACTTGCCTTGCATGCAGCCAGCCTTCTAATACTGTAGATGATACAAAAGTGATTTATAGGGTCATTCTATGTTACTGCTGACTCCAAAGCTCTGTTAAGATCTTTTGGTTTCCTTGTTTTCCCAGAAGATTGGACACTAAAGAAAAGTATTTGCTGTAATGAAAAAAGAACTAGCCCTATGTTTTTCATGATTGCTGATTTATGTGTAACCTTCCCATTAGTTATATTTGGTTTCTTGGAAAGATTCCCATCTATCCAAGCCCATGCATCAATTCTTTACTGAAATCTGGATTTATGGATTAATACTAACACCATTTCAAGATTACTTTGTTCTTTATATTTTAAAATTCCAGGTGCTTTAAAATAATTACCTGTTAGAATAGTTACCCTTAATTTCATAACTAGTCAAAAATATAGATGGCCTCATATTTTGAAGAAAGAGTAATCATCTCCTTTTAACTTCCTACCCCCAAACTCCCCACCAGTATGAGTTTTAGTAACAAACCACAAACACAGTGGCATAAGCATTAAGTCTTAGATTTCTACTTATTTCTAGAATATGTAGTCTATAAATAGCTAGAAGTGTCACCATTCCAATTTCACCTGAGCGTGATTGTAGGTAATTCCTTTTGTAAAAATTAAATACTTTCTTCTCTGTTTTTCTCACATGTCTCAGCGGAGCTGTTCAGATTCCATTGTTATATCTGCCTGCAGAAAGGTCATGAAGAAGTTTTAAGGAATCTGGTAAATTACTTCTGTATGTCCTCACCTCTATGATCTATATGTAAGTCATAAAAATAGTAATTCCTTTTCATCATAATCGCCCATTTTGAGAAGAACAGAAAAGAAACTGAATTTCTGTCCTGTGGCCAGCAGGCTGTTACTAGTTTGAAGCTCTAACTTCTCTGTGTCCCTCTTAGAATTGTGAAGATTAGCAGCACAGTAGGTTACTGTGTGTTATCTAGCTGTTAGATGGTCTTTGGGAACACATACCTTCCTAGTTATTCCTTAAGCCAAAAACAACATAGAACAGGAACTCTTAAGAACAAAAGAATATGTCAAACATCTAGTGATCTAGAAGAATGCAGTAATTCAGTAAAAATTTAATATACAATACTTAAATATCTGTAACCTATTCTTTGAACAGGATCTCATTAGTGATTGACAGATTCAAGATTAAAACCAGGAACGCCATTCAGAGCTATGATTTATGTGCCTGTAAATTACATCTGCAAAATGTTATTAATTCTATTTACCCATAAGGTTCAGTACACATACATGCATAGAAAAATTCAAAAATACACTGTGTCAAATACACCTATTTATTTTATTTCAAGATAAAATATCACAAACAAAGCAGACTGCTTGGAAGCTTCAAAAGCATCAATCTCCTTCATACTTAGCACTATTGCCTTTCTTTGGGGAACAATTTTTATGAGACAGAATGTGTCCCTGTTCTTCCCAGGGCAGACAAAGAGAGCTAAATAGAGAATATGAGAACCATCCCACCTGTCCCCTATGGATAGACAGGAAAGGAGAGAATTAGCCTGAACTCACATTTCCACTGCTATCTAGATATCTCCCCACTTATTTTTCATTTTTTTCCTATACCTAGATATTTTGCATATATAGACAGGTCACTTTAACCCCATTATAACATTAGAAAATTAAACAGAAAAAAAAAAAAAGCTGGACCCGGGAAATAGCATGGAGGTAAGGCGTTTGCCTTTCATGCAGAAAGGTCATCGGTTCGAATTCCGGTGCCCCATATGGTCCCCCGTGCCTGCCAGGAGCAATTTCTGAGCATGGAGCCAGGAGTAACCCCTGAGCACTGCCGGGTGTGACCCAAAAACCAAAAGAAAAGAAAATTAAACAGGATTTTTTATGAGCTGCCTGATATGACTTGTTCTGGATCTGATTTTGAGGTTTGCTATCTGAAACTGAAAGAAACATTTTAATGAAAATTTTAAAATGATCTCATCTCTCACCACCACTCTCATTTATTCTTCTTTACCAATCTTCTCATCCTGTCTTCCTGTTGGCTCAAGTTAGCGCCTGCTATTTGCTCACCCCCTATCTGAGGTTTTTAAAAATCCCACCTTCCACCTGCCTTTCTACTCCACTCTTGCCTTCCCTGTGAAGTCTTTGAGTGAATTCCACTCCCATACATGCTTCTTTTCATCCCATAAACTAGCTCTGTTTTTGTTGTTTGAATGCTCTCTCATTTTGCTATAAGACTCACTGTGGACCTGGCAGGCCCCTACTTCTTCTTGGTTAGAGCTCAGAACCTAGTTCTACCACTGCTCTGCTCATCTTGCTAATATATCTTCATGAGGCAGTGGTGACTACCAAAAATCAATAGGATTGTGAGTACTAGCCTGATACAGTGAATAGGAACACTAGATTATGGCTCAGAACATTTGGAAGTGAGAACTCAACCCTTAGGACCATTGAACTACCAGGCATAATGAAGAAAAGGGAAATTGGGAATTTTAGATGCTTCAATAGATGAGGATAGAAGTCCATTTAAATCCTCAATTCCAGTAAATTTTTGATCTTTCCTAACAATGATTTTAGAGCAGTAATCTTTCCAATTCCACTGAACTGAGGAAGTTATTGTTGTAGATTCAAGAAATAAGATAGATTGATGGAAAAACTAAAGGAATTAATTCAACCACTCCTAGGGATGTACCCTAGAAAAACAAAATCACAAGACAAATATGCCCTCTGCGTACCTATGTTCATTATAGTGCTATTTACAATAGCCAGAATCTGGAAACAACCCAGGTGCCTGACAATAGATGATTGGCTAAAGAAACTGTGGTACATATACACAATGGAATACTATGCAGCTGTCAGAAAAAATGAAATCATGAAATTTTCCTACACATGGATGGACATGGAAATTATTATGCTGAGTGAAATTAGAGAGAGAGAAAGCACAGAATAGTTTCAGTCATCTGTTGGGTTTAAGAAAAATAAAAGACATTGTAATAATTCCCAGAGACAGTAGAGATGAGGGCTGGAAGAACTGTCCCATGATATAAAGCTTACTGCAAAGAATGATGATTGCAGTTAGAAAAATAACTACACTAACAATTATCATGATCATGGTAGTAAATGAGAGAAATAGAATGCTTGTGCTAATACAGGCAGGAGGTGGGGAGGAATGAGGGGGGGCATTGGTGGTGGAAAGGTTGTACTGGTGAAGGGGGGGTGTTATTTTTTATAACTGAAATCCAACTACAAACATGGTTGTAATCATGGTACTTAAATAAAGAGATTATTTTCAAAAAATGGAATTCATTCAAACAGAAATGAAGGAATTTAAAAAATTCAGTAGCAGCTGTCAGCCAGCAGCGGGATAATAAAATCTGTAAGTAGAATCAGTGACCTCAAAGAAAAGGATTAAAGAAGAGGTAATAAACAAGAGAAAAATATATTTAATGTACAACAGAAAGAGGAACAATTTCTGACTTACAGGAACTCCAGAAGATAAAGGGAGAAAGGGGATGAATGATTGATAATAACTGAGAACTTTCCCAGTCTGAGGAGGGAGATTTGCACCCTAATTCATGCATACAGAGTGCCAAACAAAATATATTTAACCAGAACAATTCCCATAAATATTGTAATTAAAATGGCATAAAACAAAGAATGAGATAAACTATTTAAAGGGGCATTTTCAGTCCAAGGAAGTCCATCCCTTGAGCCCTGCCAGAAGTGATGCCAGAAGAAAGTCCTAACAACAATGGGTGAGGCCCCAAAAGTCAAGTCAAATCAAGTCAAGTCAAATCTAAAGTAATGTCTAAAGTTGGGACTGGAGAGAGAGTACAGCAAAAACAAAAATAAAAACAAAAACAAATTAACAAAAAATCAAGCCTAAACTAAACAAAGTCTAAAGTAAAGTGGTAATAGTAATAATAATAATAATGTGAAAAGAGGGTAGCAAGTTCTCAAATACGAAAGAATTAACAAAATTCACATCATATTTCTCAAATGAAACTGAAAAAAAGGATGATATTCTACTAGACTGCCAATCAGATTTAAAAGTGTGATAAAAAACATTCGTCAGACAAACAACAGCTGAAGGTGTTTGTTGCATCCAAAACTATATGCAAGGAATATCAAATGGCCATTTATTAAAAAGGCCAAAAGACTCAGAAAAAATGGCAACAAATTCCATATCAATAATATTAGAAAATGTGAATGGATTTATTCTCCTATAAAAGGTATAGGATTGCTGGTTAGATGTAGAAACAGAATCCCTACTACAGCTGCTTTTAAGAAACACACTGATTTGCACAATAATGCAGGCTCAGAGTTAAAGGACAGAAAACAATCGAGCTAATTGTATATTTAAGAAGCAGGGTTATACCAATTAATATTCAAGCTAAATAAAGTTATAATAAATGTGGACATTACATACGGTTTGATCATTAGATCAAATATATTTAGCTTTTCAAAATATATGCACCAAATGATGGGGCAGAAATTTGTAAAACAACAGCTAATACAGCAGTATGATAATTGTGGGGATTATAACATCCCACTTTTGTCAATGGATATATCAACCAGACAAAACATTGTAGTGAATGCCAGAGCAAGAGTTCAGCAGATAGGGCATTTTCCTTGCATACAGTTAATCTGCATTCAATTCCCAGCATTCCATATAGTCTCATGACTCAGTCAGGAGTAATTTCTGAGTGCAGAGCCAGAAGTAGCCCTTGAGTAGTTTCAGGTGTGAGCCAGAAACAAAGAAGAATAAAAGAACATCATAAAGAAACAAGGGTCCTAAATGAGGGCCTCATCTCCAGAGTACATGGAACATTCTCTTAAAGCACATTCTAGACTAGGGTATGATTTGAGTATCCGTAGTTATGAAAATAGACATTGTTATCAATTTATATTTTTAGCCCAAGATCCCAGAAGGCAGAAATTAACCACAAAAATAAATTCAGAAAACTACAGCATTTAGAAATTTACAATATACTGTTAAAATAACTATTGAGCCCGAGGAAAGAAAAAATGAAAATACCATATTTTCCAGCATATAAGATGACTTTTGAAATGAAAACAAGTTGACAGAAAAGAGAGGGTCGTCTTATATGCTGAGTATATCCTGAAAAATGTTTTGATATGCCACTAAACAAAAATCAAAAAAAATTTTCCAACTCGGCCCTGCACCAATCACTGCAAGGCTGCTCAGACCACCTCTCTAACTCAGCCAATCCAAGCAGGCTTTTGATGCATGCAAATTATACAATGTTCTGTACCTGAATCTACACTGTAAAAAGTTTGCTCAGATTGGCCAGAGTCAGAGAGGAAGTCTAAAATTAGAGGGTCATCTTATACGCCATACTTATACACCATACAAAACCATACTAAGGAGGTTTGTTGCAATAGTAGATTTGTATCAAGAAAGAAGAAAAGACTCAAATAATGAACTAACCTCATGGTTTGAGAAACTAATAAAAGAGTAACACATTAACTCCAAAGTAAGTAGAAGGAAATAAGTAATAAAAATTAGGCTAGAAAACAATTATATAGAAATAAAGAAAAATAATAAAATTCAATAAAAACCAAAAGCTAATTTTTTTTAAATAAACTATGTTGATAAATGTTTAGCTAGACTAAGAAATAGAAAACCTAAATAAATGAGATCAGAGCTGAAAGGGGAAAATTACGAGAGATCCATTAGTACAAAAGATCATAAGAAGTTACCTTGAACAACTCTATATTGCAAAGCTGAAGAACTATTAGAAATTTATATATGCTGATAGAATTCCTAGAAGAAATCTATGTACTTATAGAATATATGTATTCTTAGAATCATACAATGTAATATTCTTAAAATAATTCACTCTGGTTCAGCCTTTGTGAAAAACAATATGGAAATTCCTCAAAAAAAAAAACTTTTTTATGACCTAGTGATACCACTTCTTGACAAAATATTTTAATGGATAAAATAATTGTGGTGTGTGTATATATATATGCATATATGTATACATATATACACATACATATATACACACACAATGGAAAACTATGAGGCTGTCAACAAAGATGAAATCATAGAGTTCACTGCATCATTAGTAGAAAATTAAGTATCCTACCTACCATGTGAAATAAGTAACGGAATAAAGTACTAGATGATCTCATTCACCTGTGGAATAGGGAGAGACACAACAAAGGAATAATCAAACAAAAATAAACCCATTGCATTGATTGTGTAGAATATTTTGTATTTATTTTATGTATTATATTTATTTGGCATTAAGAAATAAGCTTTGAAGGGGAGGCCAAAGGAGACAGTTGGATAGTGACAGTTGGAGAGTGACAGTTGGAGAGAAAGGATAAAAGGGGGGAGGGGACAGACGGAGAAGGCCCAGGAAAAAGAGAGATTAGGAGAGACAGGGAGAGAAAGAAGGAAGAGAGATTAGGAGAGACAGGGAGACGAAAGAGGAAGAAGGAGAGTGAAAGAGAGAGGGAGACGTATAGAGAATAAGAAGAAGAGCTGAGACAGAAAGAGAGATGTATAGAGAATAAGAAGAAGAGCCGAGGCAGACAGGGAGGTTATGAGAGACAGAGAGAGAAAGAAGGAAGAAAGAGAGATGGGGAGAGACAGGGAGACTAAGAGAATAAGGAAAAGGGCCCACAGAAAGGAGACGGATAGAGAATAAGTAGAGCTGAGACAGAAAGAGAGACGAGTAGAGAATAAGAAGAAGCAAGACAGAAAGAGAGAGAGATTAAGGGAGAAGAAGAAGAGAGAGAGTGCAGAGACAGGGACAGAAGTCAGAAGATTAAGAGAGAAGAGCAGAGACAGGGAAAGAAGAGGAGACAGAAAAACAGAGAGTGACAGGGAGACACAGAGAAAGAGACAGAGACAGACCGACAGACAGGGAGAGAGAGATCAAACCAGGGAAGATTAGGCTCTTTTGGTCAAACCTTTTGTCGCCCCAAACCTCTTTGTGTGAATCATTTATTGCGGACGACTATTGCCAAGGTCTCCCAGAAAAATGGGAGTTGGTCACTCAATTTGGGAGGTATTTGGGGACCCTGGATATATTAGCAGTGGGCTCTGCCACATCTTCACCCCACAGATTGCCAAACTGATTATCAAGCATGGGTGGCTGGATGAAAAATGGAAGAGGGAATGAAAATTGGACTAGAGGTAATGTGCGACATGGAGAATCTTGTGCGCTTTATCTAGTTTTATGTTAATAAATTCTTTTATCTAAGAGGTCATTCTGCCTTCAAATATGAAAGATAATCTAATTGGATAAAGTATTCTTGGATCACTTTTGCATTCAGAACTGTGTATACATCATGCTATTCCATCTACATTGGAAGGTTTTTGTGGAGACATCTATTAATAGTCTTATTGGAGGTCCCTAACATGTAACCTTTTACCTTTGGAATTATCTTTATCTTTAATTTTTCCCACCTGAATTGTGTCCTGGAGTAAATATACTTTATTAAAAACTTGTGCTTTATGTAGCTAGGTATCTATTTTCTTAAGTATGGAAACTTTTTTCCTATGGCTTCTTCACATAAGCATTAAAATAAAATTTATAAGAAGCATAAAAATCCTACAAAGGCAGCCTCAGTGATAGCACAGTACGTCTTGAATCTCAAAATCACCTCGGTGGTCAATGGGTAATTTGTGCTAAAATGTGTTTAAGTGGAGATTGGGGCCTTTTAATCTTGTTGGTGTCAGAGTAAATATTCTGAAGCTGCAAGAAGATTCTAACAGACTTGAGACATAAAATTTTTTGAAATGCAGTATACCCATTAGCTAAAAAGGTATGATCTATGAAATCTGCAGGATACTTGTGTTTGAAAGGTGCAGTTTTATTGCTAGGAGTAGATATAGGGCCAGAATTGCTTGTCTTCCAGGAAAAATTTCACTCTTAATTAATGTCCTGCTACCCCAGTAGTTCTGGTCTTTTTCAAGAGTGGGTTGAACTCTACTCAGGAAGGATTTGCCCTCAGGTATGTTACTATAAAGAGTAAGATTCTTTATGGCATCCGCCAGCAATGCTTTTTGTAAGATTGGGAGTAGTGGTCAAATGGATCCTGCAGGGACTTCAAACCTTGTTTATATCCTATAGTTTCTTGCCTTCTGTTTTATTGTAGGATAGGACCATTGTATATTATTGTAGGGTTAGGAGCTAGGTCTCTAGTGCAATACCTGCTCTCCAAAGTAAAGTTTATCCCTTAGAAATCTTTTCATGATATTGTTGCCCTGTGGTGTCTACTTGCAGACATCCTTTCACCCATCCCAGGCCACTTCTCTCAGGTAACCCCCACAAGGTGTTGGGTACAGCCCGTATTTAGAACTAAGTTTTCTATACCCAGAGAAAAGCATGACCAGGAAAAGACATGCAAGACCAGAGATCAGAAGCTGATGTGATGGTGGGTAGCTTTTGGAATCAAATGGACCATTGGGAACTCAGGCTAGTGCACTAAGAGAAAAGGACAGCTACTCAACTTTGCTTTGCAGACACACATTTCTTCTAGGCAAGGATCTCCATCCACCACAACACATAAAGTACCACAACACTGCAAAGGTCACAATAGGAAGAAAACACAGAACCCCACCATACAAAGTAAATGAATATGGTAGTTGTGTGGATTCAATATCAACCACTTCTATAGCTTCTCCTATAAGGATTTTACAGAGGAAATGTGGAGAATGTTCAAATAATGCAAGGAAACCATAGAATAAATAGACAATAAGACACAGGAGGATATGGAATATAAAAGATAAAAAATAAAACAGAAAAAAAACATGTCTAAAAAGCTTGTTAGGCATAATGAAAAACTCACTGCAAGACCTCACCAGCAGAGTAACAGGTAACAGCTGCGGAGGACAAAATCAGTGAGCTAGAGGATGAGCTGAATAACACCTCTACACAACAGAAAAGTTGAAAAAGAGCCTTAAAATAAATTAACAGAAGATGAAAAATAAATTCAACAAGAACAACATATGAATCACTGGGATACCAGACAAGTAGGGTTAAAAAAACTATAAAAAAACAACAAAGACATTGCTGAGTTCTCAGAACAGAAGAGGGCATGCACAAACATTCAGGATGGTGGACAAGTACCAGTTAAAAGAGACTCAAATAAAAGCACCCCAAGGCACATCATACTCACAGTGATAAAAATTACAGAAACAAAAATAATATTGAAAGCATAAAGATCATAAAAGAAAATTACAAAGAGGGGCCAGAGAAATAGCATAGAGGTAGGGCAATTGCATTGCATGCAGAATCTTGGCATTCCATATGATACCTCGAGTCTGTCAGGAGTGGTTTCTGAGCCAGGAGTAGCCCCTTAGCACTGCCAGGTGTGACTCCCCCCAAAAAAAAATTTACAAAGAACCATCCTTAAAAATTACAACAGATTTATCAAAAGCAACTTTTCAGGCCCCAAGGCAGCAGTGGGATATAGTGGGGGAAAAAAAAAAAACTCAATAAAATGAATGCCTTACCATGACTATTTCACCCAGTCAGACTTTCTTTAATATTTGAAAGAATACACTGCTTCTCAAATAAACTGCTCAGGATCATTAGACACTCAAAGTCAACCTTAAAGGAAGAATTTAAGGGTCTACTCTAGGGCAAGACAGACCCCACAAACACACCACACTTCTACCAAAACATGGATGACAATAATCTCTCTCAATGAGATGGGATTATCTCTTAATGAACCAGTTAGACACAGAGTGGCAAAATGGATCAGAAAATTGAATCCAACATTTTGCTGTATACAAAATGTGGCTGACCTGGGTTCAATGTCTGGCATTTAATATGGTTCTGCAAAGCCTGCCAGGAGTGATTCCTGAGCAGAGAGCCAGGTAGTAACCCCTGAGCACTGCTGAGCATGGCCTCAAAACAAACAAACAAACAAA
>PVKC010021543.1:0-18089 GCA_004027635.1 Crocidura indochinensis | reverse complement strand
GGGAAGCCTATACATTCATCATAAGTATAGGACCGGTATACTACCTCTTTATTTTTCATTCCAGTTCTTTATTTTTTACTTCAGTTTTTAAAATCTTTTTTAACCATATGTGAGCAAATATACTTTATTTATATTCTTGTCTTTTTTGGACACTTCCGACATTCTTTAAGGTCAGTGTACTTTTAGCCGTTCAAGTTAATGAGAGCCCACAAATCAATTCTGTTTTCTTGACATACAATATAGTATTCAACAAATGTGTAACATGATTATTTACACCTTCTTGTAAAATAGTAAGTTGTAATTCTTGGTAGGTAACATATATTAAGTAATACATTTTATATCATTCCCAGGTATGATGGTTTTATTGCAATGTGAATCCAATGTTGATGAAGAAAATGTTATGTTCTTTACAAAAAAATTCATGTTTGTTAAACTCAGTCAATGCAATGCAGTTAAAATCTCATTGTTATTTTTATTTGCATCTTCCTTATGATTAGTGATGTGGGGCATTTTTTTCATGTGTCTTTAGCCATCTGTATTTCTTCTTTGAGGAAATATCTATTCATTTGTTCTCATGTTTTTGATCGGGTTAGATATTATTTCCTTGAAAAGTTCAAATCAATGCCTTATATACCTTAGATGTTAACTCCATTAATATTTGATGGGTATTGGTGAATAGTTTTGCCCATTCCGTGAGTGACCTTTGTATTTCACTATTTCCTTCAAATTGCAGAAGTTTCTCAGCTAATGTAGTCCCATTTGCTCAATAGTGATAGGTCTATTTAGGTATCCTCTTGGTTCAACCGTGGAAGGTTGTACAAATGTATTCATTTCTTCCAGATTCTCTTGTTTTGTGGCAGAAATATTCTCCAAGTAATCTGTGGAGATCCTTTGAATCTGCAGTATATGTAGTGACGTTCCCCTTTTCATATCTGTAGCATTTGTTATTGTGACTAATAAGTGTCTTGGGGTGATTTTCTTTAGATCTCTTTTAGCTGCTTCTTTTCAGGCAGTGCAGTTAAAAATCTATATTCTATGTTGTTCCGTCCAGAATAATACGACTACCTTAAAACATCAAATATACTAAAACTATCCCTGTTGTGTTTTGCTGTTATTTAAATTTAAAGTACTATGTACTTTCCTATCTACAAATCTTTCCTACTAGTTGATTATAAATACTTGAAAAATAAAGCCTTTCTACAAGAAGAAAAGTGAAACTTCTTCAAATTACACAAGAAAATTAGTGAACTATATCAAAAACAGTCCTGATGTCCCCCTCCAGGAAAGATACTGCTATTATAATGTCCACCCAAGGAAGTATTGTGAAGACGAAAGGTACTGTCTATAAAGCATCTATCAAAAATATTTGCTGCTAAGTAAGCAGGGGTCAAAGTATTAAATGTATGAGTCGCCTTCATCTTTGTAAACGGTCTTAAGAATACAATTGAAAATATATTTATTTTACATATTTAAGCACCCCATAGATCTATATATCTTCTTGATTAAACAAACCATCTTGGTGGACCAGAGCAATGGTACAGCTGGTAGGTCACTTGCCTTGCATGCAGCTAGCCAGGGGTTCAATTCCCTGCATTCTGTATGATATCAGCCTTGATCGCCATCAGGAGTGATTTCTGAGTTCAGAGCCAGAAATAATCCCTGAGTAACACCAGGTATATCCCACACACACCAAAAAACAAAAACCAACGTTAGAGGCATTTTTTTTGTTTCAGGAGTCACTCCCAGTAGTGCTTGGAGCAGGAGGTAGCAGAGACCAGGGAAGGTGTGCTGGACCTGGGCCTTCCCAAAGGACATGCAAAGCAAGTGCTCCAGTTTTGATCTATTTTTCTGCCCTTGGAGAGGGGTGAAGATGGCAGTCTTTGGTATTTGCAGCACTGGGCATTTAAACACAGAATAGAAACATTAACTTTATTTTAAAGTATATCCAATGTGGTTAACATCTATGGCTTTTAAAAAATTATATAAACCAAGTGAGTTGTTAGCAGAAGTGTAAAGAGAGTAGCACTTTTGATCTCCTACCTAGTGGGTCATTCTCTCCAACCCAGGCCCAGTTTATAACTTCTCAACTTCGGAAATGAGTCTGTTATCACACCTTGACACCTGGAGACAGAACCCACTTGGAAAAGTGGCTGCTACTTTCGGACTGACTACTTTACTTCCCTTTCACCACCTCCCAGTTTTTCATGAGAGTCTGTGTAACAAACTTTCCCTGTTCAAAACATTAGCTAAAGATACTCAGTATTGTTGGGCTGGAGTGATAGGACAGCAAGTAAAGCACCTACTTTGTATACTGCCAACCAGGGTTTGATACTCCACTCCATATAAGATTCTCTAAACCCTGCCATGGAGTGACCCCTGAGCACAGAACCAAGAGTAATCTTGAACACCACAGGATGTCACCAATAAAAACCAAGATATTCAGCACTGTGTACTGAACCCAGTGTTAATAGTTTCACAAATCTTCATCTCAGATAGCTTCACAGTCTTTTTTAGATCTTCCTAGAGATTTTAAAGCAAGGACCTCATTTTCTAGGCAAGGAGTATTGCACCATGAAAATAGTATTTGTATCTAGTGATATTGCAACATGAAATAAGGCTTCAATGCCTAAATTTAAACTGCAAAGACAATGCATATGGTCCATTCACTTTATCTATGCAAGGCATTTTGGTGGCAGTGGCCAGACAGGTAAGAAAGGGATTCAAGTGACTCACTGACATGCAGCAGAACCTGAGTCAGTCCTCCATACACCATCTGGAGCAATCTAAGAGCACAAGAGCGAGCAGGTAGTATCTCAAAGCACCCACCAGATTTTATTTTGTTTGGGGTATAACTCTATGTCAAGGTAGCTGTCTTGGTCCCCAATTTTAAGCAGGATGTGTGCTCACTGGAGAACCACTGAGTAGATCCAAGAAAGTCTTAGAACCAAAATGGTGACCATGTAGTCCATTAGCTCAGTGCCAGGACCAAGTTTTGAGCCATCTATCCTGGTTGACTATGTCTCACCAAGAATGGCCCCCAATACCTGCGACAAGCACTTAGGAACTTCCAGTTACATATATGTATATGTATATATATATACATATATATGTATATATGGAATATATATTATATAGGAATATATAGGAATATTATATATTATAATATATTTAAGAATATATTATATAATAGAAATATTATATAGGAATATATATTATATATATTAGAAATTAGTGCCAATTGCCCCAAACTGAGTTTTCTATTGAGATAAACTGTGATGACTACTGAATTGTAATTTATCACCATATTTCTTTAGTGAAAATCCTTACTATTAACCATGTATTTTTAATAAAATTCACATCTTACTTAGGTTGGAATGAACCATATATAATTGATTTTCCTTAACAAAAATAATAGTGATATTTCAGTGTTGCTAAATAAACACAAATACTCATCATTTTTGTAGTTTTTCCAGGTTTTTTCTATAAATTAAGACAAGGCAATGTGGTTACAGAAAGGGTTAGAAGAAAACAGACAAAACAATTGTTGATATTCAGGGTCAACACAAACCTGCTTTTAAAAAACTTATAAAAACATAAGCTTAATTTAAAAAATTGTCGAAAGCAACATCCAGCATTGATGTGAAACATCGAGCTCCAATTCTTTGGGTTTATTTAATAAAGACTACAGTCTCCACTGAAATCTGTGCTTGCCAAGTTTACACACTTCTCTTAGTATCTGATCCTTTTCTTTGTTACCCATCACAGGCCTTTAACCACATATTTAAAACTACAAGAAGGCAAAGGTCTTTCTTCTCATTTTGAGCAATTCCTTCTGAATCTAAGGTCTGTGGGACACCTGCCTACAAATGAGAGCTCATCTTTTTATGAAGCAGGAGTAGGACACAGTCAGTTCCAGTTTTCATTCCACAATTCATTCCTTCTAAGGCAGCATTTTGCAACCATTGAGCCACGGCACACTAGTGTGCCATGAGATACTGTCTGGTGTGCCATGGGAAAAATCCCGATTTCATCATAACATGTGGCTTCAGCTCACAAATAGACCAATCATTAGATTGTGTCATAATCAAGTAATTATAAAATCATTTCTTTGTGTTTATTTGATTCCTATTCAAGATAATTACTTTATATAAGTCAATATAGTCCCAGAGTTAAAAAAAATTAACATGTTCTAATGATGGTGTGCCTTGTGATTTTTTTTTTCATGAAAAAGTGTGCCTTTGCACAAAAAGGTTGAAAAACACTGTCCTAAGGACACTGAGCTTCTGGAAAAGCTTTGTACCTCTGACATCTGGTGGCTTATACAGTAACTGCATCCTCTTGACTTCAGAGCCAAGATCCTAGGCTCAAGTGGGCAAAACTGTCTCTGAGTAAAATTGCACATTTCTTCCTCAGTCATTTCTAAAGGAAAAGTCAGAGTCCAAATGACATTCCTAAAATTTCTAAAATCCAAAGTCTCATTTGTTCTTCTAAATTTTCATAATTTCAATTATTCTTCTAAATTTCCCTTAGGTATGTATTTTTTATGGGAACCTTGCTAGGGTCCTAGATAGAGAAGTCCTGTTTAAAAGGAAAAACATAACAAATGTACAGACATTTTTTATAAATTATAATACATTTCATAAATATAATACACTTCTATCCTGAACCTCTGAAAATATTTAAATAAGTATATAACCTGTAATAAATAAGAGATAAAAAGTAAATTCAATTCACTTATCGATTAAGTCATTTCCAACATGTTTACCATGCCCCAGATAACTGCTATATTACATGATTAAGATGTACTTCCTAGTCTCTAATCTCAGTATTTCTGTGTTCATTTTAGATAAATCTATTGAATAGTCCTGCACCCATGACTTCATGTATGTTATTCCCACTATCATCTGCATCACTGATTTTCAAACAGAAAGGACAAGGTTCAAATACTGACATGACAAGTGCTATGCATCACTGAAGTACTTTGCCTCTCTGCTTCAAGGTCTCTTGTCCATAACCCAGTCTCCGTGAGGAAGGGTGACATGGAATAAAACTGTAAGACTACCATAATCCTGATTCTAAGGTAGACAAAAAATAAACTCACATGCACATTAACTCATATTAATTATTATTTCTACTTTCTTCACAATTTTAGACAAATTTCAAGTCGCCTAAATTTGTCACTGATAGTTACACATGCTCACATTAATTGATAGTTTCCATAACTCAGAAGAATTAGAATGAACCAGAATAATCTGCATAAAGGAAGTCTTCATCTGGTGAAATAAGTAGCAACTCATAGTTTTAAATGAATTAATTACTGTTAGGCAGGGATCTCAAACTCAATTTACCCACGGGCCCGCAGGAGACCAAGTTGGGGTGATCCTTGAGTGCAAAGTCAGTAGTAAGTCTTAAACATTGGGGGAGGGGGGTGTGACCCAAACAACTACAACAAAACAGAACAAAAAAAGATTCCTCTAGGGCAGGGCCACAAAAAGTTGTACGGAGGGCCGTTTGCAGCCCTTGGACTGCAAATTTGAGACCCTTGCTTTATGTCCTCAATGCCAATTTTGTCCTAATAACATTTTCATCATACTTTAAGTCAGTTTCAGACAGCAAATATTTCACTATTTTATAAGATTTATTTCTATACTATGGTACAGCCAAGGAATGGAAAGCATTTTAAAATATTGCTGGTGAAATTCCAATCAAAGTGTCACAGGTAAATTTAAAAACATACAATTCTAACAATTTACAGTTCACAATCAAAGTAAATGCATTTATCATGCTAAGCACATGTTTTTATTTGCTTCTAATTAAAATTTGTATTTACAGGTAAAATAGAAAAAACTATCTGGCTCCTCTTCATATAAATCTATTTTAATTTGAGAATTTTAAAGTTACTTTTATCTTTTATTTTCCTAATTATATTGCTTCAGTTCCCATAAATGTAATTCACAAAGAATGCCTTAAACTTTTACATTTTTCTGATCAATTTGAGATTTCTGATAATTTACTATCGTTCATAAGAAATTTGTAGGATAAGTATTGGAGAAGTATATTTGTAATTTAGTATCTATTTATAATTATGGAAATATTAGTAAATCCTGTACTGCAAAATTACTTTCACATTCATTAGATAAATATTCAAAATAAACTAGATTCAATATATTTGGCACTAGAAACTTGCAAGAGTTTTATGAACACGTTTTAATCATACCTTTAATAAATCAGTAAAGTTCACAAATGAAATTATTTGAGTATTTCATTTATTCAGCAATATTTTCAATATATTCTTCTCTGACCACCTATTATATGAATATATACATGGATATATGCTACTTATACTGAGGGCATTGATATTGTTCAATGAGATAAATCATTAATCTAGATGCATATATGTTCTGAAAATAAGACAAAAAAATACTTGTGAAGCAATATAATTTGTATAATCTGTATATAATTTGTATAACCTGCATAATTTGGAAAAATTAAAAGCAGAGAGATTAAGAAAGTCAAATTTGATTTGACCTCCACAAAAATCTCTCTCTGAGGTAAACTCATTTTTTTTTTTTTGGTTTTTGGGTCACACCCGGCAGTGCTCAGGGGTTACTCCTGGCTCCATGCTCAGAATTGCTCCTGGCAGGCACGGGGGACCATATGGGGCACCGGGATTCGAACCGATGACCTTTTTGCATGAAAGGCAAACGCCTTACCTCCATGCTATCTCCCGGGCCCCCTGAGGTAAACTCATTTTAAAGAAGTAGGAAATTTTACAGATTATCTAGTCTATATTTAATCCATGCTTCATCCCATACTAAGCAAAAAGTATAGTGATGAAAATACCTGACAATATTGAGATCATAAATCTCCTTTCATGTCACTTTTCAAAATTGACTCTATTTTATTGGTTTTCCACTTTCCACATGAAAGATTTTTATTCTCAACAATACATGATATTTTAACATATTTGTGATATTCATATTCAATGATATCCTAACTTGACAAAATAGAAAGACTTAATCAAGCACTTTAAAGATTTGTTTTTGAACTCTGGAATCTGGTAAATAATATATTGTTATTCTCATCAACTACTTCAAATATTTCATTTTTCTCACTGTTAGAGTCTGAAATGTTGCTATATGTTGAATTAAGTTCATTCACAACAAACAATGATTTTTGACTGAAATTTGCAGGAATTTTTTTCTTTAAAAATGACTGAAATCTTTTTAAATTATTAGCATTTAAATTTTCTTCTGCTAAGTTCAAGAAGGTCATTATTTTCAACTTCTCCCTTTTATCCATTAAAACGAATGTATTATTGAAATAAAGCCTATCAGACATGTTGTTAATGGCATTATCAATGAATGATTTTCTCCTATGTGCTTTATTGTTCTCGTCCCTGAAGGTGTTTTTGTTTGACTGTGATAAATGTGGTCTTATTTTCATCCACAAATGGATACCTAAGGCATTTTCAATATCTGATAGTTGACCATAGGCAAACCCCCTGTCTTCCTCATTTATAGGTCGGATAGTAACAGTTAATATTGGGCAATGTTGGCCACAAATAGCATAGAGTTTATCCAAAGAATCACCTTCCTGAAGCAAACTAGGAAGTGCACTAGTAGCAGGAAAGGGTTGAGTTTTAATAACGTTATCAGAGACTGGATGAACTTTGTTGCCAGAAGTAAAGACCTGAGTCATTGATGTGCGCACTGTCTCTGGTCTGTGGCCACTCTTTTCCCCTGCACAGTCATTTGGTATTCTTTCTGTGGCATGTGATTGAACTGGAGCACCTGCTAAATCCTGGCGAAAAGGCTCCAAGTCATTAGAATGAGGCATGTTAAAATAATTTGGTTCCAGCGGCTGGATGAGTTCATCCGGTTCCAAGGAGGACAGCTCGGCTATACTTGCACTGGGAACCAAATTTCCAAAATGCGAGTAGGGTACCTCAGGGTTACTGTCATGTAGCATGTCCACGGATGCAGTATCTGCACTGCCACACAGGCCAGAATTTTCAGTAGATGATAGTCTTAGCAAATGATTTTCTCTCAGGAGCCACTTGCCTCTGTCAATCAGTATCCCTTCCTCTGTGTCCCTTCTGGTTGTGTTGTTGTCATCGTTTTTGGCACCATGTTTTACTATGTCTCTCCCATAACTGGCCCTTTCATCATTAAAGTCACACATATCTTGTCTTTGTCCCTGTAATTTCTGCAACGTAGATGAGCCACTCCATATCTGGAAAGAAGAGTCAGATGACTGGTTTTCAGAATCATGAAGACTGACTTTCTCAGCACAGGGAAATTCCAGAGAATTGTAAGGACAAACCTGTGTTCGGTGTAGAGATCCTGAAAAAATAGATGGCTTCTTAACATCTACTTTCCCATAAAGTTTTTCTATTTTCTTTTTAACAAATCCTTTACGCACTTCTTTCTGATCACCATCTTTGGGGCCATCACTGGATATTTTATGTGGCTGTTTATTAGTATCTTCTTGATTACATACTGATGAATTGGGATTCACTGGATTTTTGAAGCATTTTTTAAAATCTAGAGAGGGGTTTGAATAGCTTCCAATTTCCAGGGTTCCACCCATCACTTTCCATTTCATTTTAGTTTCTCCTTCTAGAAGCTGCTTTTCAGTGTTTTGCTTAGAATCATAGCAAAACATTAAAGATGGTGGTGTTTCCAGCCTCCTACTAATTGTCTCATATATGGTTCTCTTTCTTTCTTCTGAAATGTTCTTAACAGGAATTTCCATCAATTGCAAATTCTTATTAACCTCTAACTCTTTATAAAATAATTCTTTGGTCATTTGTTCTTTTACATGTTCCTTTATATTATGTAATTTGTCACTATCCTGATTTTCTGATTCATCCAAAGTTTCCAGTTGTGAAATGTTGTTTATTTCACTGGATGTAATGCTACTAGTTATGGATCTTGGTTCTTCAGAAGTCTTCCATTCTTCCTTATCAAAATGCATAAATGCATTTTTATCCCTGAATTTCTTTAATGAACAATTTTGAAATTCACCTCCAAAACTATGTTCCTTTTCAGATTTCAGTTCGCTGGTCTTCACGAAAGAGTCACAATGACTGAAATTACTGGTATTTTCATGTGAGGGCACTGTAAAAAAACAATGTTTATACTCAGAGTCTTTCAAAATATTCAGATCACTCTGAAATTTATCATTTCTTTCTAGCTCCTTAGTCAATTCCAATTTATTTATATATGTATTTTCTCCTGGATGTAAAATGTCAGCAGTACTGTGGTCCTGAAAGGTCTCATCCATTAGGCAAAATGCCTTACAACTATGGATTTCTTCACCAGCCTTAAGGGAAGTGCCAGCATCAGGAAGTAAGCAAACATCTTTTGGGAAAGCAGCCTTGATCATGGAAGCCTGGTGCATGGTACAGTAATACTTCTCTGGGTTAATGTCACTAGAATTCTGTGTCTCTTTTGGAGGATCGATTGTACTAGTAGTGTCCATCAAACCAGAACAAGTTACCTCTGAATTCCAGTCTTGAAGGGCATAGTCCTCGGTGGCACAGCAGCCCCCATCTAAAGAGGTTTTCTGTACATTTTCATTTTCCATATGTTTATTAATTCTCCACGTGTTGAATGCAGAGCAATTTTTGGAAGGGTCTGTGGAAACCGTGTCTTGGTCTTTCCCAGCGAGTCCGAAGAGATCTGTAGTTGACTTCACCAAACTGGCCACAGCGGCCTTCAAGTCATCGGCTTCCTCTGTGATGGCAATCTGCTTGAGAGCCTCCAACAATGCAAATATTTCCGACATTCTATTGGCAGACTTGTGAGCATTCCCTTTACTGAAGCTACTTACACTTCCCCTGAGGTTCAGAACCAAGAGCCAAGCTAGAAGGACGTTAGTGGATACATCACCTAATGGAGACGGGTGGGTAGCGTCGGCAAAGGAACCTGGTATTTGAACAATTCCATTTTGAGTCCTGTGGCTTCTAAGAAGTAGAATTTGCAGTTGCTGTAGCAGTGGGGCCGACATGAGATCTTTTAGAGAATTTTCTTGCAGAAGATCTACCTGAGTAGCAACCTCAACACTTTGCCCTTTTGTAGTTAAGGTGATTTCTTGATAGACGGGATTTCCAGCTGGTCTCAACTTCTCAGATACTTTCCTTACAGTGCTCTGCCCATCACTAACTGACTGTAATCCAGTACAACATTCATGTAGGGAAAGGAATTTTGCATCTGTCAGAGATCCAACTTGGATTTCACATACATCTTCAGTAAGTTCTCCACTATTATCTTCATCAAAAGATTGACCTATCTCTTTACCTCTATTAGTTCTCTGGCTGTAAGTTTCTCGAAAAAATTGATTCCTTTTCCTAGAAGCTGTGTGGGAATTCTTCCCTGGAAAATCATTGTTACAACTCACCACACTCCTTTCCTTTTGGTGTTTTGGAGCTGATTTTTGCCTCTGGAGGGTTAAATGTGAATCTATGTTTTGCAACCATCTCTGTATATAATTTTGAATTGAGTTTTGGGTAAGGTCCTCAGGAAATATAGTTTGATCTGAAGCTAAGGCATTTTCTCTGGATGCAGGATGCTGTTTCTTCAAAATAGAACCTGATTTCACCTTTTCCCCTTTGGGTTTTTTCTGGCTTTTAAAAGTTGTGTGTGAGTTATTCACTTTCGAAACTACACTCTTCTTTGCCATTCCCCTCAGAGTCCAAGGAGGTATGTCTGTTTGAGCCTGTGACCCACAAAACGCATTTGGTTTATGCTCAAGAAAGTTAAAAGTGTAAAATAATTTTTTATTTTCAAATGAATTTTTGAAAGATTTTAATTGTTGACAGGCATATATTTTATCTTTTTCACCATTTTCTATTTTTGGAGGTCCTCCTAACCTTACTTTGCTGACTGGTCTAAATTTTCTTTTAGCTAAGAGAACTGTCCCCTTAGGATCCTGAACAGTAGTTAATTGTTTTGCAAAAAAATTCTTGGAATCCATAGTATTGAGATGAGATTGGGAACAAAAATAATTTGATTTAATTACCATATCACTTGAATGAAAGTCTTCTTCACAACATGCCCCTCCTTTAAAGACACTGTGTGAATCATAGAATATGGTGTCTTGCTTGTTTCTACCTCTTTTGTTTATTCTCTCACTTTTACTTGGGTTTCTTTTGCCTGCAATTTCCCCATTCCAGTATTTTGGATTTTTCATTTGCTGCAGAAGATTCATCTCTTGTTCCACAACAAATGATGAAATCTTCTTTTCATTTTTTGGAAGCATTGCTAAATCACATTCTGCAAATTTATTTATTCGTCTGTCATTTGTTGAAGTGCCAGTAGAGAATGCTACTAGAACTGGAGTTTCAGAAATAGTTTTGTCAACTCCAGAGATATTACCTGAAGAATGAGTTACATCTGCTAAAATGGGCCTGCATGTATCATTACCTGTGTCGTCGATTCTGAAGTCCTTGATACAACCTTGATTGTCTGTTGTCACATTATCAACTCTACCTTCGCCTACTGCCAAGTTTTTTAGTATACGCTGAGAAAAATCCTTACATCGGGGCATTTTGAACATCCTCTGACTCATAATTCCCACAGTTCCAGAACGTACCGTGCTTGACTTGAGCAGCCCACTTGTCTTTCTACTTTCTAAGGATGACTCTGTCTGCTCGTTGCTATTGAGCTGAACAAGGCCTGGTTTACTAGATACTGATGCCATTTTGCTGCAAGAATGTGTGAACATATGATATTCTGATGTGTCTACTCCTGGTCCCTGTTGAATCATTTTCTCTTGAACTTCAGTTTCTGATACTAAGGTCACACTCCCCATCACAGGCTTCTTCCATCTTATTCTCCTTGGCCCAGGAGTAGGAGGCCGATAAAAACTATACTTTACTTGAGCCTTGGTTTCCTGGATAGCATCTGCATCCATAGCAGCATTCTCCCAAATAGCAGAACTACAGGTTTCACCCTCTGGATCAGTTGTCTGGGTGTTCTTCTTCTCAGTCAAACTTCCCACTTGATTCTTGCCTTTCTCCAGAGGTGAAACAACAGCAGACAAGGAGCAAGCTGCAATCTTAAAACTAGATGATCCATCATCTGTTCTTCCTTCAAAACTGCTTACCTTACTCTTTTCATCATTATTGCAAAGATCAGCTCTACTGACAGTGGTTGTCCATTGTATGGTTTCTTTCTCTTTTATTTTGAATCGAACTTTCATCTCAACTGTCATGGAGCCATCTTGATTAAAAATAATTGATTTCTCAATATCATCTTCAGAAAGACCTATAGATAAATTCTGAGAATCTTTTTTTTCTAAGGCCAAGTGATTTTCAGAAGCAAAAGAATGGTCCAAGTAGACATCGTTATTATTCATTTTGTCAGAAGAAACAGAGTAAGTTTGGGACTTTGGACTTGAGGGCCTACGTATGCTCACTTTCAATTTTTAAGAACAAGAGATGTTCCAATTCAAGATAGAACATGGGAGGGATAAAATTATAAGCATCCAATAGGAGAGGCAGCAAAGGAAAAAAAAGTAAAAACAATTAGTATAAAATATAGCTTATTTTCTATCTTTAGTAATAGAAAGCATTCATAGATTTATATTCAATATGTATAAATTTTTGAGCCCTAGATTAACCTATTTCATTTCTATAAAATACTCTTAAAATAAAATTTTAAAACCTAATTCAATAAAGAGAGTCACAGAATTTTAATTTTAAGGTACTTAATTGTTAGTTAATTTTGCTAAGAAAAGTATATAAGAGAAATGACTAAGGATTCTAACCCAAACCAAAAGACTTTCTTGAGGTCAGAGCTATAGTGCTGTGGGTTAAGGAGTTTGCTTTGTATACCACTGACCCAAATTCAATCCTTGGCATACCAGATGGTCTCCCAAGTCAGCCAGGAATAATTCCAGAGTACCTTTCCAGGGGTAAACACTGATCACTGTCAGTGTAGCACAAAACCCAAAATCTAAAACCAAAACAAAAGAAGACTTTCTTGTTGTTTTTTTGTATGTTGTTTAGAATATTAAAAAGTGCTACTACTAACTCTAAGTAAAATTTATTGTACTATTATTTTCTAAGCATGTCCAAATATGGCATAACAGTATAAAGATAAAATATTCTTTTAATTTGTTGAAAGTATTAAATTAAGTAATAGTTATACTTGGCATTCACATAATACAATCAGCTCATTTAAGAGAGGACACAAAAGATATCGGTCTAATATCTACTGTGTTTCAGAAATAACTAGCGTATGCTACTTAAACTCTATCAAATTCCTGTTAAAAAGTTGTGCCTGTATAAATGTTTTCTCTTATTTTTGGTACACTTTTATCAAAAGGATAACTTAAATGTTACGTTTAAATTCATATTTTAGGCAAAAACAAACCCAAAAGTCTCTAAAGATATTTTGTTGGGTTTGGGGGTCATACCAGGCAGTGCTTAGGGGCTACATCTGGCTCTACTCTCAGAAATCGGCCCTGGAAGACTCGGGGACCACATAGGATGCCGAGATTTGAATCGCATACTTCTGCCTTCATGGCAAACACCCCACCGCTGTGCTATCTCTCCGGCCCCTCTAAATATATTTTTTAATTATATATAGCATCCTGGTAGACACAATCAGAACAATTATAGAACAGACTGAGGTGGAATTTTACTTATGTATAGTAGATATTTGACATAAATGCCTACAAAATACTAATTTAATGATGACAAATTTAATGATTTACTCATAAAGTCACTACAAGACATTAGATAAATTTTGCTCACTTCAGCATCAGGTAGAAGAATAACTACTAAAATGCATATTGATTTTTAAGCTAAATAGAATAAGAGTTGAAATTTAGGTAGAATTGCCAATTAAAATACTGAGGAATAAGTGAATAAGATTAACATTGATAGAGAATTTCTAGTCTAACCAGATCTCTGAGAATTGAGGTGCTCTATCCAAAGGATTTTTTTATTTGTGAGTGTGTGTTTGTTTGTTTTTGGGTCACACCCAGTGGCACTCAGAGGTTCCTCCTAGCTCTGCACTCAGAAATCACTCCTGGTTCAGGGGGCCATATGGGATGCTGGGGATCAAACCAGCAACTGTCCTGGGTCAGCCACATGCAAGGCCAATGCCCTACCACTGTGTTACCACTCCGTCCCTATCCAAAAGATTTCAATCCAAATTTTGCATCATTTCCTAAGAGGGCAAATGTCTATATTATTGGCTACATGAACTTCTTTTTGTGAAAAGTAGGGGTAGGGTCACTCCCTCCAGTATTTGGGAGGAACCATACAATATCAGAAATCTAACTGGGGCTTCCTGCATAAGAACCATGTGCTCAATTCTTTCTTGAAAATAAAATACTAAGTAAATCTAAGCACCTGGAATTTTCACAGCAATAAATTTAGAAAAGTCAATATTAATATACTTTATTTTATTTATTTATTTAATTATTTTTTTTGGTTTTTGGGTCACACCCGGCAGTGCTCAGGGGTTACTCCTGGCTCCATGCTCAGAAATTGCTCCTGGCAGGCACAGGGGACCATATGGGGCACCGGGATTCAAACCGATGACCCTTTGCATGAAAGGCAAACGCCTTACCTCTATGCTATCTCCGGGACCCCAAGACTTTATTTTTAAAGTGATTCACCTCGACTGAAAAACTCAGTTGATACTGTATGATATATGATTTATTAAAAAAAAAATCTGTAACTACCAGCAATGTCAGTTATGCATATTCTATGAAATGCCTCTCCAAATCAAGAAATAGAGGTGGTTTGATTTTTTTCAGTATACAAATATGCGAAACAAATTTTTAACTCGTCAATTTAAACAGATATGTTGCTGATTTAGACGTGTTTCAGAAATGATCTGATAATCTCTGTGACTCCAGCTCTAATTATAACCCATTTCCATTTAGAATGCTTTTAATTTCACAGTTTCTCTTAGACGATGAGAAAGGAATCATTTAAAAGGAATTTTGGCTTCTGTTGAAGTAAAAGCAGAATCTCGGGGCTAACAATGAAGAAACTTACTCTTTCTTTCGGGCCTAACATGTCCCTTGGGAAACACAAGGGAAGAAATCCCTAGCGATCTGGGAGGGAGCATGTACTTCTGGATGTCATAGTTCCCAGGTTTAAAGGGCCCCTTTCCAGCTGCCACCACAGCCCCGGAGCTCAGAAGCACTGCCTGGAGACTAGCAATCTGAAAATAAACAAAATAAAATGAAACAGTTATGACATTTAACCAAAGAAACCTGAAATTTTGGTTTTTTTTCCTAGGACATTTTCACATCCCAATAACTCTAGAAACTTCCAAGCTTGAGAGCAATTGTCAACAAGCACCAGGGTTAGGCGGCAGAGTCTGAAGATATCCAAATTGAAAGGAAAGAGAGCTTGTGGCCAGCGTCCTCTCTGAATTACAGAGAGTTTCCTCCTGACTTTACTCACAGCTAAAGATTCCATTGGAGAGAACACACGGGGATTGTTGAGTGCAGACGAAAACCCTCGGTCATATTACCAATTGCAAGACTGTTGGATGTCATCTTGAAGTAGGATACCCCTAAAAAGATGGCCAACTCCCATATCTCAGGTGACTGGCTCGCAGATCCCACCCCTAGTGCTGGTCACATAGTCAGCTGTGCCCAGGAGAGCAGAAGGCCCACGAATGCCCCCATTTCTGCTGTTCAGTTCCTGAATTGGCCCAGCCATGGTCTTGTTGACATAAATTAAAATTATTTTAGAAACATCTCACTTTCTTCTACTCCACATTTTTATAGACAACTCACTCCCTTGCCAGAATAAACTTGTTCTCTCTTTCTCTCTTTTCTTTCTCTCTCTCTGTGTCTCTCTCTCTTCCTCCCCCCCCCCTTGCTATGTCAGTCTTACCTCCCCACCCTTGCAACACAGCAGATGTGGGTTCTTCTGGATAGTGTGATGAACTAACTAGGGAAGACATGTGAACTCTGGAAGACACCCTGTCCCAGTCCCAGCCTTCTCCTCTGAGAGGCTTGGAAAATGTCTCAGGTATACAACATGTCACCATCAGCCTTACCTGCTCAGAGCAGGAAGTTTTGGGGAACAAAGAAACCAATATGTCCGAATCATTCACCAAAGAGGCAAGAATCATTCACCTTAGCAAGAGGCAGTAAAGCTGACATGCACAAACACACACACACGCACACACACACATACACACACGTGCGTGCGCATACCAGCTATCTGGCATGCTCACTGGCACATACAAACTTCTGCACGCTGGCATCCAAACACACAACTTGCTGATAAACACACATGTTCGCACCCAGCTAACTAGCTCATGTAGATGCACACATTTCTGTTTGCTGAGTCAGCTGCACCCGTGTTCACCAATACACGTGCAGACACACATTAGCACACTTGTTCATTGGCTCCTACACACAGACACTCCCTGGCACACACTCTTAAGCACAGAGGCATGCAAGCTGGCATGCACCTACACAGCTCTGGTGCACTGTCACCCAAGCACTCCCATGCTGGTTGGCACACATGCCCACCACACAACTGCTGGCATGCAGCAAAGCCTTCCTTTGAGTCCCCTGGCTGACCTTCCTTCCATCCGTAGCATAGAGCTTGGTCACCGGGTACCGCATGACCTCTGTCAGATGCTGTAGGAAGGTCTCAAAAGTCCTGGTGACCCTCTTGCTGAGCAGGACAGTCTTCCTGGTCTTCGGGTCCCCATTCCTGAAGATGAGGAGCCTCCGGAGGACACGAGGCAGGCCCTGGGCAGGAGCTGCTGGGCGGGACCCCTGGGGTACGTTGAGTGCCCTGCTACTGTGCCAAGGCCTTGGGCGCCGGCTAGCCTGGGTCAAGTCCACGGGCTGCACCTTTCTGCCATGGGAGCACAAGTAGGACTCCCCGTCCACCAACTCCTCCAGGCGCGTGATGCTGTGTCTGCCCCTTGGTGTGCTGATGTTTCGCACCCCGAAAGGTAGGGGCACCTTCCTGGACAAGTTGTCTAGCAAAGCATCGAAGGTCTTAAAGGAACGTGGGTTGACCACCACACTGACCCCGCCAAATTGTGGGTCCCCGCTCTTGTAGAAATTGATCCTTTTGGCCACCACAGGATGGGGGACCCCCGGGTGGCGAGGGGACAGAACTTGGTCATCAGAAGAGAGATGGATCATGGAAGAGTTCCTGGCAGGTACGTCACTCATTTTGCGACCTACAGTGGGAGGGAAACTATTCATTTTCGATAATAGCACCCAAAAAATGAACTTAAAAACAAGGAAAGTACTAATAACACTAATGCAAATCAGTACAGTGTGACATTCCTAATCATTCCCAGGATTTCATTTATTTTTTTATAAATGTTTTGGTGTTTTAAGGGAATGGCAGTTGTTTACCATTCAAAGATAATATTCAAAGAACATAAATAAGGACCTATATAACTTCTGATGGATATGTGTATCTAACTATATACATTTATGCCACGAAGACAGCACAGCCATACAATTTGGGTTTTATAGTTCTGTATTTGTTATTGAAATGATTATGAAAAAAGCAATTTGTGAAGTAGATATTCTGTGCTTTGAAGATTCACTTGTGATCCAAACAAAAGAAAGCCCTAAGGAGCGCATGGTCCAGTATGTGACATTCTAGAAACCTAACTAAATTTGTATTTTTCACTTGTGGCTAAATTAATGGATTTTTCTTATTAGCAAGACTGACTTAATTTAAAAAAGACCAAAATGAGAGGTCAAAGAAATCGTACAGAAGGTAAAGCACTTGCTCCTAAGCACTGCCAGGAGTACACCCTGAAAACTACTGAGTGTGGCCCCAAAACAAACAAAAAATTAAAAACCAGCTAATAAGAAAAAAGATTTTGCTCTTCTCTCCTCTCTGCTGAACTGATCTATGAACCGGGACCCTCACCGGTAAGATGGTCTCACTCGACCCACATGGGACCAATGGAGCCGTGTGATTGGGGATCCCAGAAACATAAAGACCACCACCGGCCATGCTTCTGCCTCTTCTCTCCTCTCTGCTGAGCTGATCTACGAACTGGGACCCCCACCGGTAAGATGGTCTCACTCGACCCACGTGGGACCAATGGAGCCGTGTG
>PVKC010021542.1:5920-18311 GCA_004027635.1 Crocidura indochinensis | reverse complement strand
GCCTTACCTCCATGCTATCTCCCGGGCCCCAATATTCAGAATCTTTACCTTCAAAGTCCCTTCATGGATTCAGATTCCCTCCAGTGAGATCTATTATTTTATAAGACACTAAAATGTTAGATATAAAGGAACCACAAAGATCATGTAGTCAAGAAACTCAAGGGTATTTTTTCTCTAATATCTTCTTTCCTAATTTATTCTTTTTTAAATTTTTTTAATTTTCTTGGTTTTTTTGGGCCACACCCGGTGACGCTCAGGGGTTACTCCTGGCTATTCGCTCAGAAGTCGTTCCTGGCAGGCACGGGGGACCATATGGGGAACCGGGGGATCAAACGGCCGTCCGTCCTAGGTTAGCACAGGCAAGGCAGGCACCTTACCTCCAGTGCCACTGCCCGGCCCCCCTAATTTATTCTTAATAATTTTTTTTTTGGTTTTTGGGTCACACCCGGCAGTGCTCAGGGGTTACTCCTGGCTCCATGCTCAGAAGTTGCTCCTGGCAGGCATGGGGGACCATATGGAGCACCGGGATTCGAACTGATGACCTTTTGCATGAAAGGCAAACACCTTACCTCCATGCTATCTCCCGGGCCCCTAATCATTTTTTGTTAATGATAAAATGATATTTTATTTTAATGCTTGGGACTATACCCAACTGTGCTCAGGGCTCTGCATTTAAGGATCTCTCTTGGCAATATTCAGAGGACCATATATGGAGCAAAGGATCAAACCTGTGTTGATTTCATGTAAGGCAAGCATCTTAACTGCTATACTTCCCTCTATAATTAACTCTATTAATTTAGAGCATCATTCTCAGATTTGAGGAGTGATAATTAGAGAATTTAGTACTTTGTGATTATTTACTGAGCATAAAGTAGTGCCTAGTGGCAGGTGAACAGGTATTAGGCACCAAAGCAACCTGATCTTCCTCTCAAAGAATTCAGGTGGGGCAAGATGATAGAAGGCAAGCCATCCATGGTGTTATCACAGTCTTCAGAGGAGCTCCAATATCAAGGCTGTTCACTGAAACACCTAGTCAAACTAGAAATCATTAAAGTGAAGCAAAGAAACAACTTGTGAATTTGCTTCTTGAAAAAGTAGATATGGTTTAAAGTCTATAGATTGGAAGTACGGAAGTACGGAGATGTTCTTTTCAACATCTATCAACAAACCATCTAGGAATCGCTGGACACCACCACCTTTTTGAATCATGATTTCATTTGCAAATGAGCAAGTTAGGTAAATGCCAAGGTTTTTCCATCTCTAAATAGCTGCATTAAATGAGTACACATACACTTTAGTTAAAAAACAGTATTAAAGGAAAAACAAAATTTTTAGATCACTAAGTATTATTCTAGTAGAACTGTAGGCATATGATGAATTTGAGCACGAGATCTGGAGCTCTACACATTCAGATCGCATACCTTTGGTGATACCAGTGAAATTGACAGGAAACTGGTTTATTTGAAAGCTAAGAAACTAAGGAGAAATCGGAAAAATGCACAAATAGATACGGGAATCACTGTGTCTGACAGCTTTGGGGAAAGATTTAAAACTCTTTCTAAATCAACTCCAGATAATTCCTGGAGTGAGATGACCATTATAGACACCAAGTTCTCTATAGACCAGGGACCAAATTCCTTAAGAAATATGAGTTATTTTCATACTGATTTTACTTCTTAAATAGCTGAAAATGTTTATGCTCATTTTTTTTACGGTCAAGAAAAGGTAGTGTATATCTTTAGTATATATCTTCTTTATTTCTTTCTATTTCAAAATAATGTAAATGGCCGATAAAAAAATGAAAGATTCTTACCCCCTTTGATCTCTCCTCTTCTGAGCATTTTAATTTATGCTGTTGACTGATGACTGACCAAGACTGGGAACTCTTTTAAGAATTTCACAAATAACTGAATTCACAAAGAATTTCACAAATAAGTTGCATAGTTAAGGTCATGGGAAGATTCAAAGAGGCTTTTTCTAGAATCAGGAAGGAAACGCAGTGTAGATGAGTACATGGCTGTTCACAGAGTTGGGTTCTATTCTTTTAGCCCTCTCATATACTTCCTTCTAGAGGAACCTTTTAAGTTGAGAATTCACCTCTGGCAGAGAATTTATCTTGCTCATCTCTCAGGAAGTCCTGGAGGCAGATCATCCTCTTGTCAGTGTATTAGTTTCACTTTGTCAGCCTTAGCTGATAACTTTTCAGAATCCAAGGATCCCTAGAGGGCAATTACTTGCTCTTTACTCATCCTCAATCCCTGCCCCCAACTATCCCCAGCAAAACAACTTCCTACTTTTTAAATTCCCTATGGGATAAACATTTTTCTCAACTTTTAATTGTCCTTGTTTCTAGGCTAATGAGAACTTCTTTGACTGTTTTTTTTTTTTTTTTAGTCTTCCAGTGCTCTTTAAGACTGGAAACAGGAGTATGTATTCCTCTGCCCTGATGGGTAAGGTTTGAGATTTACTGGGAAGGACAAGGAAACTAAAGTTTCAGAGCCTCATAGTCCTAAGAAAAAAAAGTATGTGACTCACTCCTCACTCTACTAGTTTTAGTAGTCAAGGAGCAAGCACTGCACATAAGAACCATCTTGTGATAGGGTGTTCTTTTTGTGACTGAAACCCAACTACAGTCATGCTTGTAATCAAGGTGTTTAAATAAAAATATTATTATAAAAAATAAAATAGTAGGGGCCCGGGAGATAGCATGGAGGTAAGGTGTTTGCCTTTCATGCAAAAGGTCATCGGTTCGAATCCCGGTGCCCCATATGGTCCCCCGTGCCTGCCAGGAGCAATTTCTGAGCATGGAGCCAGGAGTAACCCCTGAGCACTGCCGGGTGTGACCCAAAAACCAAAAATAAATAAATAAATAAATAAAATAGTAGTTTCATTATCTTAAGTCGTGAAAAATTATATACATATAGTTGTAGGTACATAAAGATATGTAATGGGTCTGGAAAGATGGTTATAAAATGTGAATAGGTTGTAGCTCCATTCGCAATAACAAAAATCTGAAACAGCCCGTGTCCAAGAATAGCTGATTGGATAAAGAAACTAAAGCATATATACATAATATTTGGCTATAAGAAAAGATGTAATTATGCAATTAGCTGCTATGTGAATGAATCTGGAGAGTATTGTGCTGAGTGAAGTTAGAGGGAGAAGAGCATATGTAGAATGAGCTGTCATTTGTAAGATATAAAGAAACATATTAAGAGACTAACAGCCAAAGGCAGCAGAACATGAGAAGTGGTCTACAGAACTGAAATTACTATGGTGGGGAAAGTGAGACTGGACTAGGGCAGAGTAAAGGGGTGAGTAACTGAGATAATGATGGAAGGTGTGGTGTTGGAACACTGTATGCATGACACCCTATCTTAACAGCTTAGCAAGTCATGGTACCTAAAATACTGTTGAATCATCAATACACTGACTTGCTTGGGTTATAAAAGGATGTGAATGTGTTATTTCTGGTAACAGATTTATGGGTATTTTTATTTTTTGTTCACTTTTTCTTTTAACTGCTACAATAAACATTTTTACCTGATGAATTCAGATGAAATATAAAAATTATTCGCAAAAAAATTATATTGACAGAAACATTGAGATAGTGATATTGTCACTATTGAAATTCTTTTGGAGAACATCAATAAATTTGTTAAGGGATAGAGGGAAGATATTAATAATATTTTGTTTCGACTTAACCAGAGTGATAATACAGCAGGTAGGGCATTGGCCTTGCATGTGGTCAATTGGATTCAATTCCTGACATCCTATATGGTCCCCAGAGTACTGCTAGGAATGGCCCTGAAAACCAGCAGGTGTGGAGTAACCCCGCAGCACTAGCAGGTGTGGCCCCCAAACCAAAAATATAATACCAAAAAAACCCCATAAAACAAAACTTTGTATTGGAGACCGGATAATAAACCTTTGTTCTACTTTTGAGAGGAATGTTTCATAATTTTCGATTGGTTATTTAATTTTCCTTGGCCTCTATTTTCTCGATTGTTAAACAAATTCCATTAGATTGTTGCAAATACTGAAGGTCTGGATACTTGGTATTTTGCAGTGTGGAAATTATAATATTTTGTTTCTATCTTAGATACTAAAGTCTAAATATGAAGTCAGAGCCTTAAGGTATATAAACGATGCCCCTGAAGAGATAGAGTAGCTATCCCCTTAGCAAAAACAATGCTTTGACACATTTTGGGTTCCTAGACTTTGAATTCACTTGCTGTTTGTCTGTTCTTTTTTTTCTTATTACTCCTGCAGCTACCCCCACCCCACCCACTACTTCTGCACCCTAATATCTCTGTGTCACAGACTTTCCTATTCCTATGAATAGCTGGGTTATTCCCCATGGAAAACTATATGTGGTTCTCAGCTATGTATCTTCCTTTATCAGTTCTTTCCACTACTAAAAATACTATAAGTAGGTTTTTAATATCTTTCTCTAATGAAATTAAGAAGAATCTTCTAGAAAGCAGGCCATATGAACCATAATTGTCAGTAACCTCTCTGACCTTGACTATACAACCCATCACTCACTAGCTCTGTCATGAGAAGATCTGAATACTCCTCTGCTCTTTACTTTAACACCTATAAATTGTTTCAATAACATTTGTGTGCTTTAGTAATTTTCCTGTAAATACCCTGAAAGTGACTATAAATGTTGGTGGGTATGAAAAAGAGTTGGCGGCTAATATGTAATGAGGACTAAGTATAATTATCTCTCTGAATCTTATGTAAACAAGGCCAGAACAACCTTCACTTCAAGATCACTTACTCTGTGATGGAAAACAAATACATTCTTTGTGGGTCTTAAGTAAAAACATAACTTTTTTGTTTTCTGTAGTGATCTTGTCTTCCTGAGTCTATCTATATCCTGACGGATGTATGGAAGGGGAAGGCAAGCATAAACACAATAATGTATCATTTTATGTGGTAGAGAACTTGCCTTGCATATATGAGACCCCAAATTCCATCCAAAGTATCACTAGAAGTACACAGTGGGGGCCCCAGCATTGTTGGTTATGAATCTCCAGCAGCAGCAGCAGGACTACGAAAATATCTTAGAGTATTTCTACATAGAAACATTTTGGTTGACCTTAAAATAACAAGCTTTTTTTTTGGTTTTTGGGTCACTCCCAGCAGTGCTCAGGGGTTCCTCCTGGCTCCATGCTCAGAAATTGCTCCTGGCAGGCACGGGGGACCATATGGGGCACTGGGATTCGAACCGATGACCTTTTGCATGACAGGCAAACGCCTTACCTCCATGCTATCTCCCGGGCCCCAAAAATAACAAGCTTTAATTAACTCCACGCTTATACCATTATCAGAGCCATGTATTTCTTTTCTCATGGTATTTTCTGGCATGATAATATCAATGATCATGCACACATGGAACACAGAGGAAGTCGGGATGGGGTATAGACTCCCTCTGACTGCTTTCATTTCATTTTAGTTCTGAGGCAGGTCTCTGTAGTTGGGAAGCCACAGACACAAGAGCATATGCTCACTGCTGGCTTGTCTGTCTAGTTCTGGTCCACAGTTGAAGCTGTGACAGTGGGGTTCCTGGATCCAATCAAGTAGAACCCCCTGGTTGTTTCTAGCTTTATTCAGGGCTGGTGGAAGTCATTTGTTAAAATTGGTTGTTGGGATTTTCTGACATGATTTTTCCCAATCAAGATATACACATGTGAAGTCACATACATACACATACCACAGCACCTGTGATTCTTTTTGGGTCATGACTTATTATCATGCCAGAAAAACCCTTTTCTCCATTAAGATGAAAGTGTCTTTCCACCTATAGGTTCTATGGAAAAAACTTTCATTTTCTTCTGCTTTTGAGGTATATAGAAGTCAAATCTTATATATACTTCACATCACAGGGGTCAGTCACATAGGTTCTATGGAAAAAACTTTCATTTTCTTCTGCTTTTGAGGTATATAGAAGTCAAATCTTATATATACTTCACATCACAGGGGTCAGTCACATGTCCACATGCTCTGTACTATCTTTTAAACCTCCTGCCAGTTGCTGGATCACCCAAAACAACAGCCTATGGCTAGATCTCCAATGGAGGTTGAGGAAAGAAGTTTTGCTTTGCTTCTCTACTCATTCTGTCACTATTCCACCCTCAAGGTCTTGATCCACTGGGGTATGAGGTATTTAGAACATATATTTGTCTGTTTCTCTATCTTTTCTGCCATTTTTCCTCACATCTGTTCCAAAGTAGGGGAACCATACTTCCCCTAGATAGAATCATGAGATCTTTGTGTCCAGTGTTTTTTTCAAAATGGTTGTGGGTTTTGATTTAAGACCCTCAGGACAACTTAAAATTTGAAATTAATAAAGGCACCATTCACTGTATTGCTCCAAATTGTCTACAATATTATCTGGTAGATTTTCTATTCTTCATATAGACTCCATCTATACAAAGAATAAAGGCATCTTTTTTGTTCCTCTATTCAGTTCAACCATCTGCTCCCAGTTGCATCTTTATTTTAAATTCTTTGAATTTCCATTGAGATTCTTCTAATTTCTCTTCCTGCTAATATTCATGCTCTAAAGCTTCCCAACTTTAAGAGAGTTTTCAGCTACTGCTTTTTGGCATTTAACTTGGCTTGCCAATTGTTCTGTTCCATTTTATTCTCCAACACATAAAACTACCTGGGGCTATGGGTCAGTGGATCTATGTGGGTAGTGAAGCAGATAAAGGACTTAAGGCACACCATAACATACCACTTCATATCACCATATCATAATCAAGCAGAGCTATGACAATCATGTAGAGATAACTAACCCATAAGGCATGTGAAATTGTTGTAAAAACCTTTTTGAAAAAAAGTCTTTTTGATTATATCTGAGAAGTCTCCATTCTCTTACCTGGGTGTAATCTTACTTTAAAGTGGGGAATTGCGTATGCACCAGTCCTAGAAGGAAGGAGAGAAAAATTGTTTTGCGAAATCCAGAACATCTCTAAGATTAGGGACAGACTTAGAGCAAGACAATGGAAGACAGTGGGCAGAGAATCAATAAAGACCTTTGTCTTTTTGTCTTTTTTGGGGGGTGGTGGTGCTTTGGCCCACACCTGATGATGTTCAGGGGTTACACATGGTTCTGCACTTAGAAATTACTCCTGGAAGACTTAGGGGGACCATATGGGATGCCGAAGATTGAACCCAAGTTGACTGAGGGCATTCAAAGCAAACACTTTACCTTGAGTACTGTCACTCTGGCCCCAGTAAAGACCGTATTCGTACAAAGTCACAGGCTCTTTTCACAATTTTCAGATAATGTCATCACCAAAATTCATCCCATTCTGGGGCTTTCTCTTTATGCTCTGACATCCTTTAGTGCTCTACCTGGAGGTAAGCAGAGGGCTTTGCAGCAGCTTCTACTGTCAGGATCTTAATAAGGCACTAGTTAAATAAAACTGCATCTTTAAGACCCAAAGGAGCAGATAAAAGAAATTATGGCTGAATGCTTCTTTACTTTTTGGTACAATTGGTTTTCTGGCCTTTAGATAAGGAAGCTGACTTGCTCTCCTCTACCCACCATGCACTCCAGTTTCTAGTTCATTTGCTTCAGTTGGGGACCTAACATTTTGGATCCTATGATGGGTTGACTAACCTTCATTCTAATCTTTGAAACCTGAGACTTTTGTTTTAAAAGAAAAAGAGACCTTGCATGTGTGATGAGATTAAAGACTCTGAGGTGGTCAAGAGCCTTGGATAATCCATGTGAGAATGACTTCCACAGGGGTCCTTATTCTTAGGACAGTCCTTATTCTTATTTTCCCCCATATAAATTGAAGTATCTTTGATGGAGACAAGACTGTATTCTTAGGGAGGTCTTTATTCTTAGGGAGGCAGTTAGATCAGACTTAGAAGATGTGATGATAGAAGCAAGACTTTGCAGTGAGGGAAAGAAGCCAAGGAATGAAAATGATCACCAAATGCCAAAAAAGGTCAAGGAAAAGGGAGCCCTCACTCTCAAGCCGATAGAAGGACCAAGTGTTTCAGTGTTTTGATCATTTACTAAAATAGATCTTGTATCTCTGGGTTCCAGAACTCTTAGGGAAATTCAGTTGTGTTTTCAGTCATTGAGTTCTCAGTAATTTGTTACAGGAGAAATCAGAGACCAATATAGAGTTCATTCCTTCTGTCATGTTCCACTTCCAGGCTAGGTTGGCATACATTCACAATTAATTATGTACTTGTTTTTTTTTTTTTGCCTACTTTCTCTCACCTCTCACTTGCTCTTTCCACCTGTTTCTCAGACTATGAACTTTGGTTTTGGAATTACCTGACCCTCAATTCCCCAGTAACTATATTGAGTGAGAAACTACTCCTTTCTATAGAAGAGACAATTTCTCTGCCAGCTTAGAGTTTATTGATAGTGGACACATGTTATTCGCTGGAATTAGAGGGACTTTCCTGTGGTAAGTGGGGCAATTATTTGAGTGGAATTTCTGGTTAACCTTGGTCCAAGTTGATCTATCTCAGGATACAATTCATAAATGCCAATAACGGTAACCTTAAAGGTCCTAGAGGCATTTTAGGCCGTGACAGTTGCTTAAATGACTGTTACTGAATAACAGGAGGTCTTTACTCCTAACTACTCTCTCTTGTCTCCATTCAAGAAGCTTCAATTTATATGGAGGAAAATAAAGACATTAGAATGAATTCTCTCTTTCATCCTTGTATGAGAAAAATCTTGTCAATATCATACCACCAACTTTCGAAATGAAGTGCATGTTTACTTTTGTAGAATTAGCAAAGAAGCATTCAGAAATTGGAGGTTGGGGGCACTTTGCTCCATTCCTCCATCTCATAGGAAAAAGTTGGAATTCAAAAGGAAGGAAAAAGAAGAAAGAGATTATTTTGGAGTTGGTTTTTGTTGCTTGTCTTTCTTGTCTGCATGCATATTGAAGGTTTCCCCTCTGACTTATGGAGGGAAAGGAGGGTTTGCCACCATTTATTCTGTTATACTAGTCAATAGGCAACTCTGGAAATATAAAGGGTTAAAGATATGTGGATTAGAGGGCCATGTGAAGGTGTCAATAAGGGCAGAAAGAAGGTTGCAGAAGCAGTAGAGTCATTTATTTTTTGAGAATGGAGGGGATGGGGGTTTCCTAAAGGTTAAAGATTGATTCTCTGGAAATGAGATGGCCATATGTCTCCTAGATCCTTTCTAAAAACACTGCTTGGAATCTGACCTGAAGAGAGCAATAAACCTTCAGGTATCCAAAGGTTGAGTGAAGAGTAGTAAGTGGTCAGGGAAGAAGAAGGGTGTAGAAAAAGGTTAAGTTGTTGTGGGTTTGGGGGAGAAAAGGGGTCTCAGCATTGTCTACATCAAGGGAACAGTGATGGAAACCCTATGAGGGATACCTGAAGTAGCTTTAAAGGTTAGTACTGGAAATCTTCTCTCCCAAAGCATATTGTCCTCAACAAAGCTATTTTACCTCATAAGTGTGTCTTTCCCTTCTTCCACCTTGGGAAAAATCAAAAGCAGTTCAATGGTGACCAGGCAGTCAAAGAGAAGAGGGAAAGAGGATGTTTCAGGAAGAACAAAGATGTCTAATTTAAGCTTCTGGGGTTGAGGTTGAGGAGAAACTGCAATTTGAACTGAGTTTCAGGATTTTTGTTTTACACTGGGGGTTGGCAAATTATGTTATTGCTTTGGGGTCACACTCTAGAATACTCCTGGGTTATTCCTGGCTATACTCAGGAAAAACTCTTGGCAGTGCTCAGAGAACTATATGGGATGGAGGGGATTGAACCCAGGTTGATTATATGTAAGATAAGCACTCTCTGGCCCCAGATTAGCCATTTTTAATGCTGTAATTAGAATGTTTGGGGACTAAATATGGCTGTAAACTCTTTGTTTTCCATAAGACACAGAATACTATGTTATGTGTATGGATCTGGTGCTAAGTTAGGGGGAAGGTCTTTCTGTACAATGCAGGTTTAAATATATTGGGGAGTAAAGTAATGAAGTAATGTTATGCTAGTATCCTCATAACTGAATACTGTCCATGAGTCAGAAGATTCTCTTAATTTTCAGTAAATGAGAGATTATAGATCTGGAGGTCTGGAACATTGTGACCTTGCCATCCCATCTCTGATGAGCTCAGAGAATCAGAGGCTGTTGTACCCCCTTAGGGTAGAGGTGTCCAACCCTGAATGCTGGCATATGGTCTGAACTGATCCTCAACCTTGCTCTGCACAGACAGCATGAGGTAAGGTCCAAAATCTATTGCTTTCATTTCTTCCAGTGTGATATAGGAAAATGGTTATACATGACCCCACGAGACTCTTCTGGCTCTTAACCGAGGCCATGCATGTCAAGCATGCCACTAAATCCTCTATGAATTGAGATATTTTTTCTGTTTGAGATACTTTCAGAGCTTTAGAAGAAAGGTGTTAGTCAAATCGATGCTACAAATAGAAGCATGTTCCCCCGCCTCCTGCACATTTGCTTTTGTCCTGTGAACCTTAGAAACCCAACATTTTCTTATTTTTCTCTTTTACAAAATACAAGCTGTTCCTACAGTTCTCAATATCCTACATGTTTTATGCTGCCCTTAGGATGCTGTGCGATGTTTGGAAGTTCTTTTTCAGACAATATCTGCTCCTCAAGCTTGGTGTTCAGCATGAAAGGTTTCACAGTTCTCTGCTGGGGAGTCTATAGAAAGAGGCAGAGAGAAGAGGCCTCTTGCTGAGAATAGAACCTGATTTGGGGGAGACCTCGTCTGACCACATATGGTGGATAGGGGCACATAAAATTCAGGTGGGAATAAAGGCATGGGGGAAAGATTTATTCAAAGGCGAGTATGGGCCCAGAGATTATGGAGGCAAGAGAACACTTGTTCCTGCACATTGGGACCTTCCTAAATTAGAGAACATGTGTGTGTGTGTGTGTGTGTGTGTGTGTGTGTGTGTGGTGTGGGGTATGTGTGTATGTGTGTGTGAGAGAGATAGAGAATAAGAGAGAGAGGTTCCATTGAGCACTCCTTTCAGATTGTGCTTTCCTCTCCACCCACTCCCAAGTTCACTCAAATTTTCCAAAGAGGAGCAATTCTCCACATCCTAATCCCCATAAAAATTATCATGGAAAAGACCACTCACCTGCTCTGATCTAGCTACCCAGGACTTTTGCTTCACAAACAACTCCCTTGGGTTTGTGTTGTGCTAACTACTTTCAAAAAATTTCATGAATACCATCTCTTGAAAAAAGAAAAAATTGGAGACAGAGTTGGGTTATATAAGGTCTTTTCAGTGCCAAATGTTTTCTAAATTTGATTTCAAGGCTCAAATTAGGTTGACTCTTAGACTTTTAAGCTTCCCAGTGGAAGAAAAGCTAAAATCACTAATGCCAACAGTACCAAACATCAACCTTAAATCTTGCTCTACCAGTCTGGGATAGCATTAAGATCAGTGGAATGATTTTCATGGTTTTACTTAAGAAAAAGGATTTATGCTTTGCTTTGCTTTTTGTAGTGGGAATGATTAAGGTCACATTTTGCAGTGCTCCAGGGTTACTCCTGGCTTGGTGCATAAGGGTCACTCCTGGCCATCCTCGGAGCACAATATATAGTGCTATGGATTAGAGCAGGAAGTACATTAATTCCTGCACTATCTCTCTAGCTCTGAAAAGCGTTGTTTATTTAGAGAAAAAATAGAAGTCTATTTCATTTGCCCTTGAAAAAACAATTTTTAAGATTCCTAAGTTGTCCAAATAGTTTTTTTTTAGAAAAGCAACAAATCTATTAAATAGTATTACAGCTACAGTACACATTACTTTTTTAAATGAGTTTTTTTTAACTTCAGTCAATTATTTGTTAAGTATATATAATTTTTCTTTGGTTTGAATACTTTCATTAGAACTAGATATTGTACCTTATAGGACATTAGTGTATGTTACTACTTAAATGATTTTTAAAATATGAAGGTACTTAAAATTATTGTAAAAAATTTAGTTTATTATTATTTGGGGGCCTTCCAGGCAGTGCTCAGGAGTCTGAGAGGGGCACTAGGCTAATTAGGCTCGTGTTTCAGAGTACAAAAGTATGTTACTTCTCTGGCTTCACAGTGCCAGAGACCACCGGGGCAACCCTGGAAAAGTTCACTGGGAATTCAGCTGGGATCAAGCTCACAAAAAGCCGTATATCTAATCTCTGTACTACCTCCATGGCCATAGGTGTTTTTATTTCATTCTACTTTTATTTTTGGCTATGTAGAGAATTCCTTTAATAACAATTTTAGTTGGAAAATCAGTCTTCTATTTATAATATTATTTTTCTTTGAAAATATGTTCTCAGCATGCTCTTGGATAATGGAAATTTTCAAGCTTATAATCGGTAAAAATGTTATTTTTTTT
>PVKC010021541.1:0-18112 GCA_004027635.1 Crocidura indochinensis | reverse complement strand
AAAAAATCACATTTATTTAAAGGAATGCATTGTGTAATTTAATATATTCTAAATGTAGGTGGTCTAAAACTATTTTAATATAGTTCTACTTTTATTCATAAACTCTCAAAATACTTTCACTAAAGTGTGAATACCACTTGACAAAAGGAAGACAACTTACTCTTTCTATAACATTATTTAAAATAATCTTTTCCGTAGTTTCTAAGTCTGGCTGTATAGTTAGTTAATCCAACTATCTATCTATTGTAATATTAGGTGGTGAAAAATATCCTGCATCCTGTCTTGCTGCAATTACCTGCATTCCTTTTCAATTTCCTTTTGTTAACTTTTGTTATATTTTGTATCATAGCTTGAGTAACTAGGATGTCTTTGGGTAAAGAAAAAGCTTTTATTTCCGATCTTTGTCATTTAAAAAATAATGACTCAAGGTATTTCATGTGCATTCCCAAAATTGTTTATCTTGGTGTGGCTCATATTGAAAATAATTCCTGTTATAAGAATTATTCTGTTCTATGACATGATCTCTTGGTATTTTGTGTGTGTGTGTGTGTGTGTGTGTGTGTGTGTGTGTGTGTGTGTGTGTGTGTGTAGGGGGATGTTTTGTTTTATTTCTAGAAGTTCAGGAATTACCTGTCGGAAGTCCTTTGACAAGAAAATTTACCAAGAACATTATTGGATTGGTAAACTTGACAGTTTCTTTGCTAAGAAATACTCTCTTTCGAAGCTTAATTTTTTACCCTACAGCTATTTTTCTCCCATATTATTTTTTTTCATATAGTATTTTTATTTGAATAAACAAATTTTTATTAAATTCATTTTGTTACTTAGATATGATCACACTTAAACTGTATAGCTATGGCAACATAACAAGTCACACTTTGTGTTAATTATGAACATTTAAAAAGCTTTATTTAATGGGTGGAATGACCCTGAGGCTCTTGTCTGGAGTTCCACATAGGAGAGACCCATTGAGAAATCATAAAGTCTGGCTATACCTTTTTCCCAGGGATGCTTCTAAGTTCTGGATCCTGTACTGTTTATCTACAAAGGATCATGGTTTGCTTCCAATATGTGTGTGTGTGTACATACATACATACACACCCAGATTATGAGTCCCTTTGATTTATCCTGCTCATAGTCAATGCCAGATTTATCCTCATGATATGTGCCAACTTTAGAGCTAAGACATTGTTATCAGTTAGGATGTTTTTCATTACAAAACCAGAACACTGAACTCAACTTGTCTGAACAGTAAATGTCTTGCTTCCATTGACAGGAACTCTTGTTGAAAACAGTTGTAGACTCAGAGTCAAGGCTGAGTGGAGTGCTCAGTTTATTTTTAAATCCTACCTTTCTCTTAGTGGACTTGCTTTCCATCTTGTCCTTCCCACCCCCATCACCAGATATTGGGAACAATCTCAGGTTCCATACACTGGCATGTTGCTATTGGGAAGAGAAAAACAGACAGCCTCTATATCCACCTTCTCTAGAGAAAGGCACTCTCTCCTGAATCCTTGTCCTGCAAAGTTCCTTTCATATATCCTTGGCCCAAGCTATCACCTGTTTATCTCAAACTATCATTCAATATGGACAGTGGTATTTCTTTTTTGTTGTTGTTGTTGTTTTTTTTTTTGGAGGGGGCCACACCCAATGACGCTCAGGGGTTACTCCTGACTATTCGCTCAGAGGTTGCTCCTGGCTTGGGGGACCATATGGGAACCGGGGGATCAAACTGCGGTCCGGTCAGTCCTAGGCAAGCGCAGGCAAGGCAGGCACCTTACCTTCAGCGCCACCACCCAGCCCCAGGACAGTGGTATTTCTATGCTTTGTAGACAATTACTATTTACTTTGGCAGGATCTAATTCATTCATTCATTGTCTTCTAGGTGTATAACTCCCCTAATAGAATGGAATCTACAATCACCTACCTGTATACCCTATAGATGCCCTCCCTGCTCACTGGAAGCACCCAACAATCTGCCATTCTTTCTTGAGAACCTCATTATTGGCTCTATCAAACATTGGACTCAGTTCTCATCTTTCTTCACTTGTGGAACTGTTTTGGCAACAGGCAGAGTGCAGAATCTGCAACACTGTTCTAGTCTGTGCACAGCGATCTTCTGCCCTCTGCTTGGACCCAGGTGCCACCTCCTTGTTCTGTCACTGGAACAGACATGTGGCACCAGTCTGTTCCATTAAGAGTTCAATGATGACTTAGATGTGATTTGTAGAGTAGTCTATTTAAAGAAGTAGAGACAGCAAATACATGGCTTCTATATGCAATTAAAAAACATAAACCAACCAAAGCTCAATGAGATTTTTTTCCCATTCAGAAAAAAGGGGAGATTGTCAGAGCAGAAAGCTGTGATGGTGTATATATGTATATATACCAATGCTATTGTACATAGAGTGAATACATATAATTTTCATAAGTTAAAATATATGTATGCAGACAACCCTGGTTTGATTTCTGGCAGCACATTGGTGAAGGGTGCATTTGGTGAAGGGTGCGCATAAGTACACATTCTTCTTCAATATACAAGGGTCATTCTCCAAGATAGATCTCATGCTAGACCATAAAACATACCTTCATAAATTCAAGAGGATAAAAATTGTAAGAACTACCTTCTTAAATCATCATGCGCTGATTTAAAGGTGAATCACAAACACAGAGAAAAGCTTTAACAACGAGATATTAAACATCTTACTATTGAAAAACAGTGAGTCAGCGACTAAATCAAAGAGGAAATAAAAAGATTCTTTGAAACAAATGAGAATGAAGACACAAAATATCAGAATCTGTGGAACACAGTATCGATAGGAAAATTTATAGCTTAACATGCATTCATCACGAATGAAGAAGGGGCATATAGAAATAACTTAATGGCACAGCTTAAACATTTGGATAAAGAACAGCAGAATGAACGAAAAATAGGCAAACAGAAGAAAACAATAAAGCTTAGAGAATAAGTTAATGAACTGGAAATAAAAAAAAAACAATTTGAAATCAATTAAAGCAAGAGTTGGTTCTTTAAAAATATAAAAAAGATTGATAAACAGCCAAACTCAAAAGCATGGGAGATAGAGAAACTTAATAAACTGAATAAAAACTTAATAAAAAAGGGGGAGATTACTATAAACACTACAGAAATTCAAAGGGTAATCAAAAATTACTTTGAGAAAGACTATGCCATAAAACATGAGAACCTGGATAAATGGAGAGATTCTTGGACACCTATAACCTTCAAAGGTTAAACCAAGATAATTTGGCATATCTGGAAAGACTTATCACTATTGAGAAAATCAAAATGATAATCAAAAGTTTTCCAAAAAACATAATCCCAGGCTCAGATGGATTAACTAGAGAATTATTTTAAACATTTCAAGAGGACCTACTGCCAATCCTTTTCAGGCTCTTCCCAGAATTTAAAGAAACAAATACTGCCAAAAAGTTGTTATGGAGTTAACATCAAGCTGATACAAAAATCAGGCAAAGATGACACAAAAAAGGAGAGTTACAGATCAATATTCTTGATAAAAAAAATTCAAACATTCTCAACAAAATCCCAGCCAAACAGGATCCAACTTCTCATCAAGATCATACACTACGATTAAACAGGATTCATCCCAAAGATGCAAGGATGTTTTAACATATGCAGGTCATCAATATAATACAGCATATCAACAATAGTAAAAATAAAAACTATGTGATTGTACCAATAGTTACAGAGAAAGCATTTTATAAGGTCTAACACCCATTCATAATAAAAACTCTCAACAAGATGGGGACAGAAGGAACTTTTCTCAATATATTCAAGACAATTTACCTAAAGCTCGTGGCAAATACTAACTCAATGTAAAAACTGAAAGTCTTTCTTCTAAAATCTGGTACAAGGTAAGTTTACCCCTTCTCAGAACTTCTGGCATTATTTGCTATAGCAATTAGTCAAGAAAAAGATATCAAGGGCATTCAGATGCCCTTGAAAGGAAGAAGTCAAACTCTCACTTCCTGCAGATGACATGATACTATATTTTGAAAGCTCTAAAGACTCTACCCAAAATGTTCTAGAAACAATAGATTTGCATAGCAAAATGGCAGGCAACAAAATTAACACACAAAAATCAATGGCCTTCTTATATATAAATAATAATAGAGAATAATTAGACATTTCAAAATAATTCCATTCACAGTAGTACCACAGAAACTCAAATAATTTAGAAACAACTTAATTAAAGAGATGAAAGACCTATACAAAGAAAACTATAAAATACTGCTTCAAAAAATAAAAGAGGATATAAATAAATGGAGACACATACACTGCTTGTGGATTGGGAAGATCAACATTATTTAAAAAAAAGCAATACTCCCTAAAGCATTGTGCAGATTTATGCAATCCCTATAAGGACAATCCTGACATTCTTCAAAGAAGTGAATCAAACACTTTTAAAATTCATTTGAATGAACAAACACTCATTAATTGTTAAAGAAACCCTTATGAAAAATAATATGGGAAGCATCACTTTTCCCAACTTTAAATTGTATTACAAAGCAATAGTCATCAAATCAGCATGATATTGGAATAAATATTATACAGAACTTTAGAAAATGGAATAGATTTGAGTATTCATAAAATGATCCCCAGACATACAATCAAATAATCTTAGATAAAAGGTCAAAAAATGCAAAGTGTTTCAAGGAAAGTCTCTTTAACAAGTGGTGTTGGGTCAGCTGGCCAACCACATGCAAAATAAGTGAACTTGAACCCCTATTTAATAGTATGCACAAAGAAAAAATAAAAAATGAATTTAATATCCAGATGTCATACCTCAAACTATAAATTATATAGAAGAAATATACACAAAACACTCTATGATATTGACACTAAAGGCATCTTCAAGAAGGAAATACCACTGTCCAAACAAGTGGAAAAACAGATAAAAAAAAAGCTACATTAAATTGAGAAGTTTTGCACCTCAAAGGAAACAGTGACTAAAATACTGAGGCTGGCCATGAAGTAGAAGAAACTATTTACCCAGAACCTACCTGGTAAGGGGCTAATATCCAAGACATACAATGTACTAATGCACTAATGGAACTTAACAAGAACAAACCTATCCCCACCAAAAAATGCAGAGAAGAAATGCAGATGACCTGGGTCGAATGGGAGCTCAATTTCCAGATTTTGGAGAAATCTCCATATCGCTTTCTGTGGTGTGAGGTGTATCTCATCGTTGTTTTGATTTGCATCTCCCTGATGATTAGTGATGAGGAGCATTTTTTTCATGTGCCTTTTGGCCATTTGTATTTCTTTTTTTTTTTTTATCAAAGTGTCTGTTCATTTCTTCTCCCATTCGACCCAGCTATTCCACTCCTAGGGATATATCCTAAGAACACAAGAATACAATACAAAAATCCCTTCCTCACACCTATATTTATTGCAGCTCTATTCACAATAGCCAGGCTCTGGAAACAACCAAGATGTCCTTCAACAGACGAATGGCTAAAGAAACTGTGGTACATATACAATGGAATATTATGCAGCCATCAGGAGAGATGAAGTCATGAAATTTTCCTATACATGAATGTACATGGAATCTACCATGCTGAGTGAAATAAGTCAGAGGGAGAGAGAGAGATGCAGAATAGTCTCACTCATCTATGGGTTCTGAGAAAAATAAGTTATTTTGCATAAAAAAAGAAATGCAGATGGCCTAAAGCACATGAAAAAGAGCTCTATATCACTAACCACCAGGGAGATACAAATCAGAACAATGAGATATAATTTCAAGCTACAAGACATAATTTCAAGAACAAGAATAGAGTGGATATGGGGAGAAAAGAACTCTCACTTACTGCTGGTGGTAATGCCATCTAGTTCAGCCTTTCTGAAAAACAATATTAATATTCCTCAAAAAACTAAAAACTGAGCTCCCATATGATTTAGCTGTACTACTCCTAGGGATATATCTTAGGGACTCAAAAGACAATACAAAAATGCCTTCTGAACACCTATATTCATTGCAGCACTATGTACAATAGCCAGAATCTGGAAACAACCCAGATGACCAATATCAGATGAGCTACTAAAGAAACTGTGGTGCATATACACAATGGAATACTATGCAATTTTTAGAAAAAATAAAATCATGAAATTTTTGCTTATATGGATGGACATGGAAACTATCATGTTGAGTGACATAAGTCAGAGGGAGAGAGATAGACACAGAAGAGTCTCACTCATCTATGGAATTTAAGAAAATTAAAAGACATGGTAATAATGCACAGAAACAATATTGATGAGGACTGGAAGAACAAGCCATAATATGAAGCTTACCACAAAGAGTAGTGAGTCCAGTTAGAGAAATAACTGCACTTGCAACTATCATGACAATGGAAGTGAATGAGAGAAATAAAATGTTTGTCTCGAATACTGGCAGGGGGTAAGGGAAGAGGGAGATAGGGGGCATTTGTGGTGGAAAGGTTGCACTGGTGAATAGGGGGTATTATTTTTTCCCTAGGGGGTATTCTCTTTTATAACTGAAACCCAACTACAAACATGTTTGTAACCATGGTGCTTAAATAAAGATATTGTAAAAAAGAAATAGAGAAATTGAAAGTAGTATTAATGAGATAAGTAATCACATAGAAGAATCTTGGTGATGAGTTGCAGGAAATAATAAAAGCAACTACAATCTAACAAATTAGTTTATTCTATTAGTAACCTTTTTGCTATCCCCAAAGCACAAAACTGTCCTTCACCTCACAATCTAGAAATTAAAGTCTAGTGGGACCAAGAAAGATGATATTGCTAACATGGAAAAAGTTGGATGCCCTCAGGAAAGAAGCAACCTCAGTGAGAACAAACAGTTCTAATAAGAATCTGATGGCTAAAGGGAGTAAGAAAATTCTGTCATTTGTGACAATGGATGAATCTTAACTGAATAGTGCTAAGTGAAATAAACAAAGGTAAAATACTCTGTGGTATCATTTATAATAATAATAATAATAGTCCTGATTATTAATTTAATTTATAGAAAATGTTGAAGAGTAGTTCCAAGAGTTTTGTGATGTGAAAAATAGGGAGAGGCAAAGAAATAAATACAAACTTTCAGTTTTAAGTGAGTGTAGAAATTTGAGTGAGTTTCTAAGATAAGGATCAAATATAAAACATGGTTGTTATAGTTGATAGTAACAATTTCTGCAATTTAATTTTCTAAGAGATGGAACTTTGTTGTTTTTACAAAAATGGAAGTAATATGTGCCAGATAGTATATCTCCCCATAACTAGCTTTATGGGGAGAGTTCTTTCAAATTGTGAAGACAAATCAAATCTTCTAATGTAAACTTTAAATATTTTACAATGTGGGTCAGTCAATCATAACTGAATAAAGCAGGGCCAAGAAGAATGTCACTTAGCAATCACATTGAAGCTTATAAAAGCATATAGAAAAAATGAAAAGGAAATATAGTTTTGCATATAAATATATAGGGGCCAAGTGATAGCACAGAAGGGCAATTGCCTTGCATGTGGCTGACCATTGCATTTGCCTTGCATGTGAGGGACCTGGTTCCAACCCCAGTGTCCCATATGGCCCCCTAGGCCAGGAGTGATTTCTGAATGCATAGCCAGGAGTAACCCCTGAGCATCACCAGGTGTGGCCCAAAACCAAAAAAGAAAAATAGAATGTATAATATATATTTCCATTAGTTCCATAAAATTTTTAACAGTGGCACTCAGATATCTACAATATCTTTTCACCTCTGATATGTGACTTTTTTTTTTTCAAATTAAATCAAGTCTATTTAGCTGTGTGGGGATAAAAGAATCTTGATTTGTTTGAGAAACACATTTGGGAAAGTTATGATGAACTTTAATGGGAAACACTTGTATGAAGCCTGGGCATAAGGTTGAAATTGATCATCACATTGTTTGTTTAGAAACGAAAACATAACATTCAAAGAATATGTTGGAAGCATTGGATTTCTTCACATGAGAACACACACATTGAAAATGATGAGGCTAGGAGAAAGCATAAATTACAGACTCTTTTGCTCCTTACTCAAAAGTGTTGAACTTTCAAAATACACACATAGGATGTGCTCCCCTATGCAACAGAATATTTCTGCATAGGGAAACACTTTATGGGAAAGAAAGTTACAAAGATCAGAAACTTTTCAAATTAATAATGCAAATGATTAGACTTTGGAAATCATTCGCCAAGAAAAACCAAAATGACAATTTACATGAAGCCAAGCTGTTAGATTCTAGGCTGCAGCCTATCAATGTCTGGGTGGTCCGGTTTCCCAGAAGAGATTCCATGAACTTCACCATAGAATCATGACGTACTCAGCACCTATGGCCTAGGGGCCTTTGTGTGTGGGGAGGGTGGGATGTGGGAGGGACATTTAAAAAAGTTATAGAAGGGGGTCAAAAAATCATGGCAGAAACTTGAGTTTTTTTAAGCCAACTCATTTACCCCCAAGAAAAACCACACCTAAATTCTTCCAGACAGATTAAAATCTTTCTCTTTTCTGAAGACCTCCTGAGAAGGAGTTTCCATTTCCTTACTTCAGTGTTTAACAGACTTCACTCTCCAGAACATTGTTCTCCTGACTATGTTAAATCTTTCATGAGACTGCCAAGACTTTTATTTGTTCTTATAATATCCTTTGCAGGGAAGGAAGCTGAATGAGCTTGATTTCAAGAACTCTTTGGCCTTTAACCCCTGAGCTCTCAATTCTCTACACTTAAAATATCTATTTTTAAGGCAGAGTTTCTAGTGCCTTTTGGGTGTATAATGTGTAGGATTTAAGAAATATGAGGAGAGTGATAACAAAATGAAGACATTTATTGCATATTCATTACATGTACTGATTAGGCCACGCTAATGACTTTGGGATTAATTCTGCTTGTAGAATCCTCACTTATACACTTGTTTTAAGTGTTTTCTAAATGGTTGAGACACAGTAGAACGGCTCCATTTGCCTGTGCATACGAGTCTTGGTTCCACTCTGCAGAAAGATGATTCTTATTTGTATTTTTCAGTACTTTGTATAAGCACCCTTATTGTAATATAGTTGTTTTTCATTTCTAAATACATATTCTGTGTAGAATTTTAACATACATATTAGTTCCAAGATGGACTCCAGTGACCCTGGTAATCTAGTATTCATATTCTTGTGGTGTAGCCCTATGTGAGTTATGGAATATGGTGGGTGTGATGGTACATGACTTCCAGTGCTAAGTCATGTGAATCACTACAAATTTCACCTTTATGTCTTAACTCACCTGTCCCCAAGGACAGCAGTGCAGTACTGTTAGAACTCTGAGACATTCAAGCAGTCCTGTGCAGGTTATTTGATGAGCAATAGCTGGCACCAACTTGTTGACTTGAGTAGCCTACACTGAATATAGACTCTTTTTAGATCTAGTCAAATCATCAAATTAATGTAACACCAATCGATATCTGATCACAACAAAATGAAAGATTTCAAGTTAAGACTATCCACAAAGATTACTTCTTTTCAGTTTTTGACCAATTGATTGAGATGTAAATATTTTTGGAAGCCATTAAATTTTAGACAGTTCTATGATAAGAATATTTGCCAACTGAGTTATTACCAAACTGGAAAATTTAAAGCCAAGCATCAGAAATAGAAGATATTTATTTCTCTTAAAGAGGGCTTAATAATAAGTGAGAGAGATCAACTTCACACATTTTCTTTAAGAAAATTTCCATCTTATGGGAATTGGAGATATAGTACAGCAGGTAAGGAAATTGCCTTTTACCAGGCCGACCCAGATTTGATCTCTGGCATCCCATATGGTCTTTTCCCTCCCTCCTGCTCCTTGTACTGCCAAAAATGATTCTTGAGTGCAGAGCCAGGAGTTAGCACTGAGCACTTCAACATCACGAGGTGGAGCCTAAAAGCAAAGAAAACAAATAAAAAAAGAAAGAATGAATGAAAGAACATTTCTAGTTTCACTGTTTACTGAAACGTATTGATATATGACATTTCTTAATTATAAAGCATATCAAGGTTAATTGGGCATATTGTAAAGTGAAAATAATTAAGTTAACAGATTCATTATATCACATATCTTCTTAGATTCTTTAGAAATGGAAGGAAAGGCAGGACATTTTCACATGGTTATATTCACGTCCCCTCACACCCCAACATTATCTTGGTTTTTAAACAATCATTTAGCAAATGCTAACAATATTTATTAATTTATTTGGGAGGTTCCTGTATCCAGAGAAGCTCAGAGGTTACAATCCTGGCAGTGCTCAGGGGACTATGTGAGATGTTCAGATTTGTATTTAGTTTATCTGCATGTAAAGCCAGCACCTCATCCTCTGTACTAACTCTCCAGCCCCAACCACTAATATTAGTTTAACTTTTCCAATATGGCAGCACTATGGTCATTACATCTATGAGTAATCATCATAGAATCCTCATAAGAGTCCCAAGAAGTAATTTCTATTACTGTATTTGGCTAGTTCACTGCAGGGCTAGTCAAGCTAATAAAATAAGACTCTGCCTAAGTAGATGTATTTTTGGGGGGGTAACTGCAAAACTTCCCTGTTTCTGAATATTTCCCCCAAATTAAATATGACATTTGCTTCTATTTTATGAATGCATGAGCATTAAGTTATTATTATCTCCAAGCAAATTATTCAGTTCATCTTGTTTAACAGACTTTTCCTTTTATTTCTCCAAAACACAGCAACTTCCTCATTCTTGCTTAGGCAGAGCAGATGAGGACTCATTATCCTCAGAATTAACTCTGAACCACTGTTGGTTTTCCAAATGAAGGTCAGAAAGTTCTTCATGCTTCCCAAAGCTCCCTGCTGTAAAGAATCCCAGTTTCCAATAGCATGAACTCTCAGTGCCACACAAGCCTGAACTGGCCTCTTCTTTGCTACTCATTTTTTCTGATTCTTCATTCCTGTGGCCTGTGATTCAGATAAAATCCTTCTGATCAATCTAACCCCATATTTTTGGATCCCCATTTGAGGTAATGTAAGTAAAAACAAAGTATTACAAAAAGTGTCAACTAGAAATAATCCTTCTCCTCACCCCAAAGAATTTCAAATTACCCAGTAATTAAAAAAATACAAGGTTTTAGTAATAAAGTGTTCTTTAGGTATGTAGTATATTCATTTTAGATCTTAAGTAAATAAAAATTAGTCAATGTACATTTTAGAAAGGGTTATTTTCTTATAAGGCTATAAATAAAATAAACCTTTTGGTAAAAAAATTTTCGTCTAATAAGATAACCCTCTGATACGGATAAAATGAATAACCAAAGCAAATAAAATTTAAAGTATTTAATAGTCTATGCACTTCAAAGGTAATACAAGTCTTGTTTCAAGAAATAATAGAAAAACAATATAGTTTATATTAGGGCATCTGTTCTATGTTTGGCAAATTTGTGATTATTTGTTCCCCACTACCTCTGGTCATCAGTATAAATATCGCCATACTATTTTAAAGTTAAATTCATTTTTGGCAATGCTTTGCATTTCTTCAACCACAAATTTCAAGTACCTTTAGACTTTGATTTTTTGCATAAAACAATCCATCATCCCCTTTTGGCTATTTGGCAGAGACAGCCAATGACTTGTTCTGTCATGAATTGAATTCATATATATTCATGAGGTAGAGAGAAACACTTCATTGTTTCATATTGTTTTGTTATTTTAGAATAAATCATAAAGACATCATCCCACCCAAATCTGGTAAAGAAATATTTGTCCTATGATCCTCATCATTGTGGTTTGTAGTGTTTTAACTTGCACAATGTATCCCACGTTACATTTTGACTTTTTTTTTTTTACAGTAAACTGCATGCTTTTTCTTAAAGCGCCATGTGTCTGTTACCTTGCAGAAGCAAGATTTGAAAACATTAACTTAAAATATGTGCTCCTGAAGTTAAAGGGATATAATTTTTTGTGGTATATCCGGAAAGCTCACATGAGTCTGTGTTGTCTAAACTTCAGAATTCCATTAATATCAACCTTTATTGTTCCTCATTTATTAGCAAAGAACCTTTCAAGAATCCTATTTAGGGAAGAGAGAGTACAAAAGCTTTACATGATGCTGACCTTGGTTCAATACCCAACACTCGATATAGTTCCCAGAATTCTGCCACGGATGATCTTTGAGTGCAGAACAAAGAGTAATCTCTGATCACTGCCATATGTGATCAAACGAAAGAAAAGAATAAAATCCATTGTAATTGCAAAAATATTGAGTGCAATTTGCCAGAGTATTGATGAATCTCAACTAGAGCAACAATAGCTTGAGCAGCATGGAAACAACTTGCAGACAAAACTACTTTTGTAGTGGTTTGATCCACACTTCGAAGTGCTCATGGGATACTCCTGGTTCTACACTCAAAAGTTATTCCTGGAAGGCTTGGGGGGCCATATGGGATGCTGGGAATTGAACTTAAGTTAGCCAAATGCAAGGCAAATGACCTGCCCACTGTTCAATTGCTCTTACCCCAGAGAAAATTATTGAAATGCCTTTGATAAATAGACTAAGACAGAACTTTTGCATTTGAGGCCACTCAAATTCATCCCTTTGTATTTTTTTGTTTTGGGGACCATATTCATTTGTACCCATGTTTTATTTCTGACTGTGTTCAGGTATCCCCTGTCTATTATCTCTCCAGTCATGTCTGATTTTCTCAATCAGTGAACCATTAAAGAATTTCAGAGATAAAAAAATTTAGAGAAATTAATCCCTTTCAGAAACAAAAGCTATTGAGCATTCTTGCTTACAACATCAATATGCTTTTCATAAAAATCAGTTTATTGGGACTTCCCTAAGAATTATGTTTTAGAAAAAAAAAGTTGATTCAAACCTTTACTGTCTTGAAGTCTAACAATGTCTTTTTACAAATGGCACTGTGCCTGTTTAGAAATTAAACAAATTCTTGCCATAGGGATCAACAATGTTTACAAGAACAAATGGTAATATAAATGTGGCTTCCCACAGAGTTATAATCAGACAGCTTGGATTTCAATTCTGGCTTGTACATATCATTAACTGGGAAACACAGGCAATTTCTTTTCTTTTCATTTATTTTAAATATTTTATCCTAATACGGTAGATAATAGCACCTCTCTAACCTTAGAGAATTGATGATGTGTTAAAGTGGCAGTATATTTTGTTGTCATTATTATGGTCATCTTCATCACTCACTATGCTTAGCTATAGAGAACATAATCTTTCCCAACTAGAATAAAGGAAACTAGCTGGTTTGAATGTTTTAGAGTCAAGAAGAGAATATGATTTGGGAATGATATAGAAAGGTCAATACTTAATGGTGGTGGGTGATGTGAGATTCACATACAAATAATGTGTAGCTATCTACTCTAAATTCCATAGTTTAGGGAACCCAATGATAAATCAATCAAATTATTAAAAATCAACATCTACATCATATTGTGCAAGCTTCTAAATACAGGTAAGTGAAAACAGGGTGCCATGTGTTCAAAACGTAGAAATATTTCCAATGAAACAATAAAATATTAAAAATTGCTATTATTTGATATATGCAATATTGAAATATTGCAATTTCAAATCATATGCACGATGATTTTATTGTTTAGTATTTCATACTATTTCAAGTCAAGACAACTAGTATAAAAAATAAAGTTTAGGGGTCCAGGGTGATAAATGAAGTTGGAGAGCACATGTCTAGCATGTGTAAGGACTTGACTTTAGTCCCCAGAACCACGTTACTCCTTGATTCCTTCTGTGAATCATTCCTGTAGAGCATTGCTGCTAGGCATGTTGCTAGATATGACCCAACCTTCATCGATTGCTAGGTGTGACATAATCTCATCCACATCTCTGTGAGATATACACTTGTAAAAAATTAATTAGTATCAATATTACTATGTACCTTTAATGAGTATTTACAATACAAATACAACATTTTACTATTATAAAACATATCAAAATGATCCCAATTTTATGCCAGCTTGTGAAACTATATTAATTTGTTCTTAGAAGAACAGAAACTGCATAAAATGAACTTAACTGTTTATTTCTGTAAATTTCTGTAAATAAACTGTCATTTCTATATATGTGGACTTTCAATCACACTGTCCAATTGATACATTCTCAAGGAAGTCAAAACGTGGTTGGCTACTACAGAGAAGTAAACTGAGTAAGAAATGCTATGACTGGGTTTCATGATCTTAGAATGACATTGCCTTTTGTTCTATTTTGGAAGAAAATTTGGGCTTTAACAGAAATGTCACTTCCATGTTCTGTCAGTGGTCTCCACTCTAACTTGTTAGAAGAAGATAAGTTGACCTGTGCTCATTTGGGTCTATTGGAAGACTCTACTCATCTGCATTTAGATGCCCATTAAGAAGGGTAGTAAGGAACTGGAGGAAGTATTCATATTGCATGAATTATTTTATTCGCAGCATGATCTGGTTGGGACAAGTTGGAAGATATTTTTGTAGTCTAGAAAAACATTTATGTCAGTGCCTAGATGCTGCTTCCAAGAAAGTCAATACTAATGTCAGGAAATATACATATTTATTTGACTGAACTAAACACACACACATACATACATACACACACATGCACACACACAGAGTCTGCATAACACTAAGTAGAAGAAACATGGATTTATTTTTCTTTGAGCTGTAAAGAAACTAATGACAAAAGTCACCTGAAAAATAGCTCCAGGATAGAGCACATACATAGGATGTGTAAGGCCCTGATATGGTCCAACAGAATGTACTTCCCAGAGTACTGCTGGATAGAGTGGCCTCCAAGCATATATGGAGAGGACAGAGTATTTCTGTGTGTGGCCCTACAGCCCACTTCCCCAGCACCATTAGTATGGCTCTTATTAGGAAAATAGTCTTCTGGCATAATTAGTTGAATTAAAATTATCTAGGTGGGATAGGAGAAAGAACTGTTAGGCTGAGAACATGACTTATGTACTGGAGGCCCAGGTTAAATTCGTGACCCCCAAACACCACAGAATGCAACTGTAAAGCAAAGAGCTGGAAGCAGTCCCCAGCAGCCAAAAAAAAAACCCAGATTAAAAACATTAAAATAATATAGTATATCATTTATTAATGAGGGAAATTAGCACTTCTGTATTTTTAAGAAATAATAAATAGAAACTATAGCTTAAAATAAATATTGAAGTAAACCAGAACTAAAATAAAAATAACCACCATTGGAAAAATGTTAGGAACTTAAGTAATCTGTGTTTACCTATAAAATCAGCATGATAGAGAAATGTGTTTTGTCAGTCAGCTCCCAAGAACTCTCCTTGAGAGCTGTCAGAAATATTTACCCTCAGCATACACTCAGTCAAACACAGATCAAGAAAATGCTCTCCAACAAGTGGGAGTGAATATAGAAATTCATCAAGCTTGACAGTATGTCCTGTTTTCCTGAAATTCATTTTCAAACTCATTTTTCATTTTCTTTGAACCTCTTTCTTGGAAGTAACATTTGTTTTTTCAACAAAGATTAACTTTTTAATGTGTAGCATATTTCATTCCATCAGTAGTAAAACAGAAATAAATTATGTGTGGGACCAGAGAGAGTACAGCAAGTAGGGCTTGCATGTTGCTGACCTGTCTTCAAACCCTGAAGCCCCCAGAATTTTACCAGGGCGAATCCTTTAACAGATCCTAATGTAAACCCTGAGTTTTGCTGTTTATGTCCCCCCCCTAAAAAAACAAGCAACATAAATTATGTGAAGATTCATGGTATATTAACCTTTTTTGGTTTTATTTTACTACAATACATATAATTCATATTTTGATTCCTTCAGCAAAATGTGAAATGACTTCAGAAATTTAGATGATTCTTTTTTTCAAAGATAAGAATAATAGTGGTAAAGGGGTTTCTGTTTTTCCTTAATGTTTATCTATTTGAAGAATTTACAACAATTTACATAATACAGAAAAACATTTTGTGGATAGATACAAGATACAGAAAGATACATACTGAGAGTCAATACTTTTGTTCTATTTCCCATGTGTTTTTCATGCCGATGGAAGGAATTGCTCAGTAAATATTTGTTAGGTTGAATGACTCTATGTACAAACTACTGTAATTATTCTAATGAGGACGGCAGTCTAGCTCATACAAACTTCACAAAATGAGATTTCCTTCCTGTTTGGAGTTCCTAGTATTTTTAATTGATTTTAAGAAAAATTGCAAAAAGCATTTAATCAAGTACTTTAGCATGGTTAAAAAAAAAGGAAGAATAACACAGCAATAGGGCATTTGCCTTGCACATGGCTGACCCCCGCTGGACTTGGGTTTGATTCCCGGTATCACATATGGTCCCCCAAGCCTGCCAGTAGTGATTTCTGAGCTCAGAGCCAATAGTAATTCCAAAGCACTGACGGGTGTGATCCCAAAACCAAAACCAAAACCAAATTAACAAATAAGTAAATAAATGGAAGAGAAAAGAAAAAGGAAAAGTTGGTGTGTTTAGTGCTTTTCCAGACCAAATAATGGTGTTACTAATGGATGCAATTTGTGGCAATTCACTTTTCTCTTTTATCCTCAACAACACAATACTTAGTTCAAGTCTTATGACCCAGATTCATTTCTATGCATCTGCATTTAGATGTGGCAATCAACTCAACTCAATCTAATTTAATAAGACCAGTTGAAATGATACATAAATATGATGCTGAATGAGTCAATGAAATTTTACTCATGTGCAAATGAAAGGCAGGATTATACAAATTGATCTTCTAAAAGTCACTGTGAATTTGGATTTGTAATATATGCAGCCCAATTTTTATCCTAACTAATGCACTGACCAAGATAGTATTATTTTGTTTTGTTATTATATATATATACATGCTATATGTATGCATATATATATTTTTTTCTTTATTGGATGTTTGGGTCATACCAGATGACATTCAGGGGTTACTCCTGACTATGCACTTAGAAATTGCTCCTGGCTTAGGGAACCATATGGGGTTCCAGGGATTGAAACAAGATCCCTCCTGGGTCAGCCATGTGCAAGGCAAATGACCTATTGCTGCACCATTGCTCCAGCCTCTAGTCAGTATATTTTGGTTTGAATACTGCCTAAAATATATATATTGAGATTATTAAAAATTGTTTGTAGTAAAATTAAATATGTATTATTAAAATAAAATCTATTATATAATCATTTAATATGTGAATGTCTACACACGAAAAGGCAATTGGGAACTCAGCTTTGGTCATGTGATACTAGTTTCGATTATTTTGCATTAAATTGGAGGTCAAATTGGAGGTCAGAAAAGTAGCTCAACAGATTGAACATGTGCTTTGCATGCAGAAGGTCTGATTTTTATTGTTGGCATCAAATGGTCCCCCTGAACTCTCTTAGGAGTGACCGTTAAGCTCTGAGCTAGTGATAGCTCCAATCATTGTTGAAATGTCACTCAAAGGGCCCAGGAGATAGCATGGAGGTAAGGCGTTTGCCTTTCATGCAAAAGGTCATCAGTTCGAATCCCGGTGCCCCATAAGGTCCCTTGTGCCTGCCAGGAGCAATTTTTGAGCATGGAGCCAGGAGTAACCCCTGAGCACTGCTGGGTGTGACCCAAAAACCAAAAAAAATATCACTCAAAATAAAAACACTTGAAAAACATACAAACTGACTAAATAAAAATTATTCTAGGTTTGAGTTGAAGTCATGAAGATGCCTCTATGACATGTCTTTACAACAGTTAGGTTATTTGCCTTGCACATGGCTGACCCAGGTTCTATCCTTGGGTAGACCTCTGCAATTGCCAGGAGTAATTTCTGAACTCAGAGCCAGGAATAACCCCTGAGCACCACCAGACATGGCCCCAAAACTAAAAATAAAGTCAATATGAAGACATTTCCCAATTGTTTCCTTAGTTAGAATTTTTATATAAATTATTTAAGCACCATGATTACAAACATGATTGTAGTAGTTGGGTTTCAGTCATAAACAGAACACCTCCCTTCACCAGCAACATTCCCACCACCAATGCTAGATTTTTATGGTATCTGAATGAAACTCAAAAGCATGTACATCAAACTAAGAAGTTTCTAAAGAAGACTTTTATTTGTCTTA
>PVKC010021540.1:0-18110 GCA_004027635.1 Crocidura indochinensis | reverse complement strand
CTCTCTCTCTCTCTCTCTCTCTCTCACACACACACACACACACACACACACACACACACACACACACACACACTATGTTAGTGTGCCTTAGACTAGCACTTGGACTTTGGAACTCCTAAGCCAAGCACAAATCCTGACATTGCTGGCTCCAAGCAGTGTTCTTATTGAGTCACAGCCTCTGAGTGTGAGCAAAATCTCAAGACTGAGAGGTCAAATGAAACTGTTTGGGACCCTCTGAGAGTTCATTTGGCTTTTTATCAGCCTTTCCCTCACAATGTATTCATTTCATGCACAGTGTTAGAGGCTTACTCCTTGGGACTCGGAAGTCATATGGGGTGCAGTGCTGGTACTAATTGTGGTCAACAGTGTGCAGATTAAAAGCCAAACCAATGCACTCTCACCAGCAGAATCGATTAAAGAGAGAAAAAAAAAAAACCCTAGTCTTCTACTTACAGAGTATCAGTTCCTATTTGAGATGTTTCCCACCACTGGCTCACCCATACAGGCATTCTTCATTTTATTCTGTGTGCATGCTTAGTCATCATCCCAAGACACTCATTTTCACGTCTCTGAATCTCTCACCACAATAGTAACAGAGTTTTGTGGGTACTATGTTAAATTATTTTGGTTTGTTTATATGCAAGACCTAATGGTGTTTGAGTGGTTTGATCCTACCTGAGTGCTCAGGGACCCTATGGTGCCAGAGATCTATCTCGCCTCACTGCCTACCACAAACCCCAAAGCTTGTGCACAGTCTATTTATTTTTCCTGAAAGGGGAGTCTAGTTTTTTGTTTGTTTTGGGGACACACCTAGTGGTTCTCTTGGGGTTACTCCTGGTTCTGCATTCAGGAATTACTCTCAGTGGTGTTCTGGGGACCATATGGGATGCTAGGGATCAAACTGAGGTTGGTCATATGTAAGGTAAGTGCCTTACCTGCTGCACTATTTCTTTGCCTCATGAAAGGGGATTCTTGTTTACTTCTGATGATCATTCTGGGGGGCTTCACATTTAATTTAAGTTCACTTGCAGCATTTACTTGGCTTTTAGTCCATGTCTGTAGTACAGTTTGGAACTCTGATCTGAGGAACATCAGTATCAGTTTGGTACTTTGGTCAAGGTGATGCCAAGAGTTCAACCTTCCCTTGACATTTAGAGACTAAGGGGTTGTGACTGACTTGACTCAGCCAAGTCATCTCATCTCTCCAGCCAGCCCATCTCTTCAGCTCCTATGACCAAACCCCTCACTCTCCTCCCCATGGTTCCACCCCATTGCTGCTGCCCCACTGAGGAGTATCATCTGTGCACTGGGAAAGATGATTCATTGGGAGACTTGACTATATGCAGGGGCCCTTTCCTTTTCCCTCAGCTCTTGTAGCCAAGCCAAAGGATAGAATACAACAAGTGCTCAGCTCAGAGGCCTCTGTCCCTAAGGGCCCATGACTCTATTCTCCAGTCAAAGAACATAGACACAAGGCACCAAAAAGCCAGAGAATGAGTCAGAGATCTTCAAGTTTAGCTAGTTGAAAGTAAGCTAAAGGCATGTTTAAGGGATAAGCTGGAGGGACAGGCTAGCTATAAATCTGGATTGTGTTGCTGACTTCTCTCAGATCCATACTCAACAGTGCAGGAAAGGCCCTCTGGGCCAATGAGGCTGGAGCCTACAAGAGACTTCCAGAATCAAACCCCAGCTCTGTATCTCAACCAGCTTTTGTCCCTGTACAAATAGTTCCTATATTTGAGATTAGGAGAAAAATCTATTCTGCCCTGGATGGACTTGGATTTGAGCTATAGTGAATGAACAGAGGTGAAATATAGTGAGTGAGAGGACTTGGCACATTAAGTATGTGGTCAATTATGTCCACACGCCTTACTACCACCCCACCCCCACTTGCATGCTTGACAGGGAAACGAAATATCCTCAGTGTGATGTTAAAAGTCAGATGAGTTGTGGGGAGTGGAGAGATAATACAATAGGCAGGGCTCTTGCCTTGCGTGTGACTGCCCCAGGTTTGATTGTTGGTTTCCATATGGTTCCCTGAGACCACCAGGATTGATTCATGGGTGTAGAGTCAGGAGTAAGTTCTGAGCATTGTCAGCTGGGACCCCAAAACAAAAGGCACCAATTCACTTCTTCACCCTAAGTCCAGTTCAACTTTATAAAATAAGGGGTTTTGGGGACTGAGGCCTCCAGATGTTTCTAAATTTGCTAAACACAGATCTCTGGCTCTCAACCCACTTTTGCTAAATCAGAGTTCTTGGCTTGAGGGTCCAGCATCTCAAAGCTTTTAAATTCTCCAGATGATTCCAATGAAAAGCCAGGTTTCAGAACTCATGATCAGGACCAGTAAAATGGCTCAAAGGCATGTGTTTATGATTTGCAAGCAGGAGACCTGGGCTAAATCCCTGGTCCCCTGAGCACCACCAGCAGTGACCTCAAGCACCAACTGGATATAGTCCTAAAAATAAAAAGAAAAGAAAACCTCCAAAACCCAGAACCCACAATTGGATGTCCCTGAAAAGCCTTCCCAGCCCTTTCAGGCTATTTCTCTGACCATCAAATGCTCCAGCTGTCCTGGGATATTTCACCCTAGGGCCAGGCACATTGCTCAGAGTGCAGCCCCTACTTCCATCATAGAAAGTACCTCTGGTTCTATCCTCAGAAGCTGACTTGTGACAGAATCACAAGTTGGGACTGAGAACCTAGAAATAAATCCTAGCACCTATCCCAGTCCCAGCCAGAGCACATTTGCAAGCAGAGGAAACAGCTAACCTCTTGAGATCTAGGGTGAGTTCTCACCATGCATCAGCTGACTTTAAACTAAAAATAACACGTGGTGGTAGCTGGATCTATAGTCTAGGCTGAAAGCCTCCACCACCAGCCTCTTCCTTCACACTAAGCAACTTCCTGCCCAAGAAAGACGAGGTAATGGCTGCCCTCCTGCTGCTCTCACATTTTTCTCTCATAAGAGCAGACACATTATTTACATTCCATGAGGCTCTTGCCAAATTGTCTGAAAAAGTGATAAACTTCCTAACCCCACCCAGGGAGACTTTGAGGTGGTGAGTGAGTGGTTGAGCAAAGGTTTCCTACAGTAAATCCAGTGAGAACACATTCCACTCCTCTGTGAAGATGGATACTTTTTTGAGCTCTGAGCATTTTGGGGGAGCAAAGTGATTGCAAAAAGAGGCTTCACTTTAGTTCTTAAACAGGTAACCTAAAAGAAAGAAACTTTTAAAAAATGGTTTATTATTGGTGCCAGAGCCTTATTATAGTAGGCAGGAAGCTTGCCTTGCACATGGACAACCCAGGTTTGATCCCCAGCATCACATATAGTTGCCTGAGCACTGCCTGGAGTGATTCCTAGGTGCAAAGACAGGAGTAATCCCTTAGCATTGTTGGATACAGCCCAAAACCAAACACAAAATGGTCACAGGACAGACGTGCCAGAGAGAACATCAAGAGTTATATGGTAGGGGTGGAGGTGGGGGTGCGTGGGGAACAGAAGCACAAAAAACATCTAAGATTTTTTTGAGCTAATGAGATTAAAAAAAAAAAACAACAAACACGTTTAGGAAGTGGAGAGGGCACCATTGTCTCTTTGGGATGAAAGAAAGGTCAGAAGGAGGGATAACAAGGCATTCACTAGTGGCTCAATGGAATCATGCTGACAATTACAATGGTCCAGAAAGATTGGCTATAGTTTAGGGTGTAATGTCTGCAGGGGTTGCAGGGGCAACAGAGTAGGGGATGAGTAGTCTGCTTCTTAGTCCTGGAGGAAGGATTCTGGTCACAGAGTGTCTAATCAGGGTTCTGCAGAACCTGAGATGAAGTAAGGCCCTTGCCTGCATGCACTTTCCTGGACACTTTCTGGATAAAGTCCTGGCATTCCTGCCAAAACTATTGTAAATTGGGCTTTGTTGTTGCTGTGGTTGGGTGTTAAGGGCCACACCTGGTGAGATGCTCTGGGCCAGGAGGCTCTGGGAATTGAGCCTAGGCCCCACACATTCAATGCATGTATTCCACACCTTAAGCCACATCCACCATCACTCCCATCTTGGCCCAGGGCTGTATTTAAAAAATTATTTTCAAACTATTTCCAAACCATTATAGCAATGTGTGTGTTGGCCTGGAGTGATTAGAGAGGAAGAGAATAGAATTCCACTTTCTCATGAAATAGCTCAGCAGAGCCTTTGAGTGGAGCTTTGCAATGATGTTGGTGACCACTTTGCCCCAGTCTTGGAACTCAAGACTGCACTAGGCATTGCCACCAGGAGAAGTCAGAGGCTGGGTTTCTGGGAGGTGAAGGAGTGACATAGGTCTGCAAAACCAGATCTAGAGCTTTCCTGTGACCTTTTCAGAATGCTGGCAGTCAGTCTCCATCATGGATAGCCATATCCAACTAGCAGGTTTCATGCACTTCTCACAAGAAGATTCTGCAGTAGCCATTCATTGTCCTGATGGTGAATGTCGGAAGGTAGGATATTAGTGGCAGGTGGCCTCTTTCCTTCATCCCCACCTAAATTTGGGGACCAAAGTAGATATAAAGGAGAGAACAAGAAAGTTAGGTGCCCCCCTTCATATTCTGGCCTGAGGCTGGCTCCTTGCATTCTCTGCTGAAGTCAGTCTTCTAAGTATTCATTGCTAGTACAAGGTGTCTCTTCTTTAACATGGATGTAAGACAGAAAAAACAGTATGAACTTAAAGCACTAGCCTTGCTGATCCAGATTCAGTCCCCCATCACAGAGACTCATATACTGCTGAACCCCTTTAGGAGTGACCTCTGACTCTGAGCACAGAAGTAAGCCCTGAGAGAAACACACACACACACACACACACACACACACACACCCCCCAAAAACACACACACACACACACACACACACACACACACACACACACACACCCCAGAAATACATTTAAAAACCAGAACTATAGGGGTCGGGGAGATAAAATAAGGATTAGAGCACAAGACATCCCTTTCATCCTTGTCACCACAAAGCTTACCTGGAGGCCCCCACCTTCTAACAGATGTTACTAGAGTGGTCTCTGCCACCACATCCTGGGCCTACACAATGAACCACAGGCCAGGACAGCTGAGAGTTGCAAACATTGGCCCTGAGGACCCCTGAGCATGGCTTGGCCCATGGTTTTGGGTCTCTCTTGTAGTCCCTGCTCCCTTAGGGGAATCTCTGTGCTCAGAGGTTACTCCTGGCAGGCTTGGGGACCATATAGGGTTCTGGAGGTCATATCTGGGTTGTAGCATGCAAAGTAAATAACTTATCAATTTACTATTGTTCCAGCCACTCCTCCAAGATTTCTTCTGTGGCTGTCTCCTGCCAAGGCAGCTCCCCAGCCCAGTATCTTTGGGACAGCTCTGTCCTGTTGATACCAGCAGTGCAATTCCAAGCCTGTATTTCTCACCATTACCACTCCTCAGCTCTGAGAGCTTCACTCAAAGCTGTCACTGCATCTCTGCTTCCTTTTCCTGCAAAGTAGGTTGTGAGAACTTACCCCACAGAGGTGAGATGCCGCCCTTTTTATCACATCCAATCAGGGCTACTGCTGGGACTGGCTGATCCAGGAGCATATGGAATGCTTTTCTTTACCATAGATGCTGTCCTGTTAACAAATGTGATGCCTGTAGCCAGCTCATGCTGGGACCCCATGTCCCCTCGATTCCCTGGCACACAGTATAAAGATGTCAAATGGCCAGCCATGAGGTTTTTTCATCAGTTCTGTGCTCAATTAGAAAGAGGCTAGAAATTGTCAGTATGGGTTTGAGATAAGAGCATATGACTTGATGCAAAAAAACACTCTTTAGGTCTATACTAAAAGTCTGACTCCCCTCCCCCAGCACTCTCCATTCTGAAACTATGCACATCCCAAGGAAATTTAATTTCCATTCTTTCTCCTCTCTCACTCTCTCCTCTCTTTCTCTCCTTTCCTATCTTCTATCTAGCAATACTCAGCAGTTACTTCTGTCTTTGTCTCAGGGATGGTTGCTCAGAGCATCAAATCTGGGTCATCCACATGCAAGGCAAACTCCCTACCCTTTATACTATCACTCCATCACCATAGTTTATTTGTCTTCATTTTTTTAAAATTTTTTATTTTTAATTATGAGAACAAAGATGCAAAGAAAAAGGACAAGGTAAAGTTACAGTGGAAGGACAATCACCCATAAATAGAATTCTCAGAAGTCCCCTTGCTGATATCTTAACTTTGAACTTTCAGCCAAAGAACATTAAGAAAAATAAAACAGAACCCATGTATAGTTACTTTGCCCCTCAAGTCCCCAGAATGTAATACATAATATTTCTTTTTTTGGCTTTACAATGTGCAGTAATGGAATTCAGGGGTCCTGGAGAGGTTCCTTGTTGTTCAGAGCCGGCTCCGCAGAAAAGAGGTAGAGCGCCTGGCTGGTATTGTTTTAAAGTCTCTGGGTGCCCAATCGCCCAGCTCAATTGGCCCCACGTGGGTCAGGTGGGGACATCTTACCGGATGCTGGTCCTGGAGAGTTTCCTTGTTGTTCAGAGCCTGCTCAGCAGAAAAGAGCTTTTATGTATTTTTTTTTTTTTTGGTTTTTGGTTTTTAGGCCATACCCGGTGACGCTCAGGGGTTACTCCTGGCTATGTGCTCAGAAGTCGCTTCTGGCTTGGGGGACCATATGGGACGCCAGGGGGATCGAACCATGGTCCATCCTAGGCTAACACTGGCAAAGCACACACCTTACCTCTAGCGCCACTGAGCTGGCCCCTAGTTTATTTGTCTTCTTAAAGGTACTCTCTCCCTCCTAAATAAAACTATTCTCAAAATAAATACAAATTAAAAATGACCAAAATTGATTCTTACTGTGTAACAGGTACTTTCTGCTGCCTTCTGCATCCCATTCCATATGGGATCATTTATTGCCTTCAAGACTGCTTGGCTTGGGCCTGAGAGAACTTCAATATACTGACCATGAGCTTTGTATCCTGGAGTCTGGGGTTTGATGCCTCCTTAACACCTTAGGGGAGCAACACATTGAACTGATCTGGGAGTAGCTCTTTAGCACCACCAGGTATAGATAAAGATAAAACAAACCCCACAGAAGAGGAGGCAGTGGTAATGGTAGAGACCCAGGGCATCCATGCCCTTACTCCCTGCAGATTGGGCCCTGGCTTTTGTGCCCTCCCAGTACCTGATTTGGCCATAGCCAGGTTCACCTCTTCAGATCATTAGTGTTTGGTGTTGGAGTTGTAGCTTAATGGGAGAGTGCATGCATAGAGAGTGCTGGCCCCACCTTAGATCCCCAGTACTACTCAAAATAATAAATAAAAGCAAAATCAATATTAAACAGTAACCTATGCATATTCTATGCAGCCAGGCACTATTGCAGGCTCCAGAGTAGGTATAGTCATGCAAGTAGAATGCAAGGGGCCCAGCCTCAGAGTAGAGAGTGGTTTGCTCAAGTTCGAACAGTAGTTTGCAGTCATGTGTATGTCAGACGTGCAGTCAGGAGTGCAGAGTCTAGCTTAAACCATCAGCCCCTGGCCACAATCAAAGAGTAGAAAGCAGCATTTGATGGAGTGCCTCCTCTGCTCCACTCACCATGTGGATCTCTATAAAGCAAGTCCCGATCCATTCTATCCTCCAGAGTAGTTTGAGAGGGAGAGAAAGAGCAAGAGGGGGGCAACACCTGCCTGATTCCACCAGGCTGCAGCCAACAGGACCATAAGCTGTTGGCCAGGGCCTTGCACTCTGCTGGCCCAGGTGCAGGAGCCCCCTTGGGCTGATGCCCTACAACACATCCGCTCATTAGTGACTACCAGGGTGGCTGGCCCACTGCCTGGGCCCGGAAACCCCGCCAGCGCTGCTTCCTTGGGCGCACCCTCAAAGCTGCTTTCCCAGGATCATTGCTCAGGCAAGCATGGCCCAGGAGTCTGACAGCCCGGGCCCAGGGTCATGACCTCTACCTCTAGGCTCTCAGAGGACACCCAGGAGTTGTGTGTGAGGACTGGAGAATTTAAAAATATTATGGAGCTTGGGGAAAATGTATCTGACCACTGCTTTGGCCAAATCCTCAATCCCACCTCATCAGACAGGAGAACCAGGCTGTGTATTGGGATCACAGCTCGGGATTGCTCCTGCCCAGCAGGATGGCCCCCCAGTGATGCTCCTTCCTCTCTTTGTCATGTCCCCGACATCCAGTGCAGTAGGGGTGTCTTTGAGAAAGGGCTCATCCAGCTGCCCCTGACCAGATATATTTTAGTCTTCCTGCAGCCCCTAGGAATGCATCCTTGATTCAGGGGTTTGCCTTGCATTCAACCTAACAGGTTGAATCCCCAGAGCTCCTTATGTTGCTCTGAGTCTCACCAGGAGTAATTCCAGAGTGTGGTACCAGGAGTAACTAATCCCTTATCATGTGAAATCTCTGAAGGGCTAAGTTTTCAGGCAGGTGTTCTTTGGACACACAAGGTCTGCAGCCAGGGAGGTTTCTGCCTGGCCTCCTTCGAGTCTGGCATACACAGGAGTACTGGTCTGATCTACTTTATCTCTACCTATCTGGGACAAGCAAGTGGGTAAGACTTGGGGGCTACCATGGTGTTGGAAGTATCCGGGCCTTCCTCGATTTAGTAAGCTGAGCAATGGCAGCTGGTGGGAGAGCCATGATCCTCCCAGTCTCAGGCCCGGGTCCTCCCTCCTTCTCTCCTTCCCTTCCTCCCTCTGTCCAGGTCTCCAGACCCCCAGTTGGCAGACTCCTGGTTGTGCTCCCAGAGGGCAGCACAAGCTCCAGGGCTTCTGCTGTAGAGGTGGGGCATGACTTCTCCAGAGCCAGAGCTGTAGGCAGTTCTGGGGCTCATCGTAAAGGAAGATGAAGCTGCACTAGGCTGTACCTCAGATTGCCCAGCAGAGGCTTACGTGTGTGCCACACAGACAACCACTTATATCCCATATGCCACACATGTCCATATCCACACCCACACACACATAAACCACATGGTATAACGGACATGCATACATAGCACACATACATACTTACCACAACATGCTACACACATAATGCACACTCAGACATATACCCACATACCTTATAGATACCATACACATAGACCATATAATGCACTTATATGCATTCATGCCATAACATATACACAGACATCACATGCCTAGGACATGCATACTCAGTAGTTTACCACCATACCTTGCACAAAACACATAATATATCACAAATGTACATATACCACACAGAGCACATGTCCACATATCACACCATAGATAACACACAGAAAAATACCATATACATTGAACACACCACATAAATAGATCATGCCTACATACCATGCACTTGAGGATACACGCACACACACACATACACATGCTCTTTCCTAAAGAACACATCTTTATTCACAGGGACAGAATAGCAAAGTCTGAGTGGGAGAAGCTGTCTAGCAAAAGGTAAGCCAGGCAGGGTGGATGGTAGTACAATTTGCCTTGCATTCAATTTGCCTATATCCAGTCCCCAGAACTCCTTATGTTTCCTTGAGTATCATCAGGAGTAATTCCCAAGTGCAGTGCCAAGAGTAACCACCAAGCATCAAGAAGTGTGGTCCCCTAACTAAAAGAAAATAAAAAGCAAGCCAGGTATCCAGTGTAGGATCTGATGACAGATGGTCATGATTGCAAAGCTCTGAGCCAGATCAGGGAGGTGAAAGCCAGAGCTCTGGGGACAGGTCTATCCACTTTCCAAGTTCCAGACAAGTCCAAATAGTGAATTGAGATTTTCCACCCTTTATTGCAGACCGGGTGATGTGAGCCTGGGCTGGAGACTGACTCATGCTGAGTCAGAGCCTCCTGCCCTGGGATCTGCACCCTTCCTTCTCCCCACAGTTCTACCCTCCCACTTCACCTCACAAATCATCAGAAGCAGAGGGTGTTGCCCCTCAGCATTTTAGTGCTTCCCATGATGTCTGGTTTCCAGCCTCCTCCCCCATTGCTCTAATCTCTTCCTATGGGTTAGCCATATCCCCGCCCCCATACTTCTGGAACAAAGAAGTGGGACTTCCTAGAGACGTCTTTGCCATACCACCCCTCCCCAGGGTTAAGATACCCCCTCCTTCTGGCTTCTACCAGAGAGAGGACTGCATCTGGCTTGTCCCATGCAGGGAGAGGACAGTATTTGTTGAGGCTCTACAGTCAAGAGGCCCTGTCCCATAAGGCTCACAGCAGATCTGTGCCATAGCCTGGCCCCTCACAGATGAGGATAGGAGAGGGAACTTTGTGTCAGAATCCTCATAGTTGGGTGTGGCAGGCACTCCCAGAAGGTGAAGGGTGCTTGTTCTGGGCAAGGAATGTGCAGAGGATTTTGGTAAATATAGAGGAGGGAAGGAGATATAGTTGCTTTTAGGGTGACAGGGACTGATCACAGTGCTGATTTAGAAGGCCAAGGCCTGGGAGTGTCAGCTGGGTTGAACAGGACAGATCTATGGAGGAAATGCAAATATAATTAGGAAATTTCCTCAAGAGAAGAAAACCAGACTGAGAAGGAAACCTGTGCCCCACATGGAAATCACTGATTCTGAGTATCCACAGCTCTTGGAGACTGGGTCTTATCCTTGGGGTGAGGGGTCAGGCCCAGAGGCCCCGGGATCAAAGCCTCCAGGGCTGCAGGCTTTGTGTAGAAAAGCCACTGCCCACACTGTCTAAGACTATTCCACCTCCCCTGAGAGACCCAAGCTCCCTAGATTTTACTGCTGCCTCTCAGGAAACGAATGGGCAGGACCTGCCAGTGACAGGGATGAGGGAGTCAGGGCAATTGGAACAGCAGGGACAGCCTCCCACTCTTCACTCTGGTCCTGAGTCCTGCAGTTCTCCTTGCTGAATGCTGCAACTCAGTTATGCAAATTCCATGGCAGATTTGTGGTCTGTAAATCATAGATTTGAAGGCTGATTGAATGCCCAAACTGTCTTCAAGTCATGGGTGAGAGTGGAAACCCTATCTTTGCTTTCTAGCCCGGAGTCAGAGCCAGGAGGTTGACCAGGGACAAGGATGACAAGAGGGAGGGCCTGGTTCCCTTGGCTTCATGTTTGGGTTCCACCCTTTTGTCTGGTGCACCCCAGAGTTCAAGTGCTTGGGGGAATGTAGTGTGGGGGGGCAGGGTAGGACTCTGTGGGAGAAGGAAGGCATTGGCTATCTTTTGGGCTGCTGAAATGTGCCCATGTGCCAGCCTCTTTCTGGAAATCACTCACTTTTCTTATCACTTGGCAGTGGTTGGGGAATTTCTGGAGGGAGGGGGGCCTGAAAGGAAACGGTGGTGGTGAGGGATCCGCTGTTTCTTTGGAAGGCAGAACACAAAGAAAGGATGGGGTGGAGGCCTCACCCCCTGCACAGGGTGGGTCTTCCCTGAGGACCTTGCAGGCTCCTGTCCAGCAGATGGTCTCAGTGTGTTTGGTATTTCTACACTGTGTGGGGGAAGGGGATGGAAAGAAGTTTTAGCACTAAGCAGGGTTCTTCCTCTGGCACAGCCAGTGGTGACTGCCCTTCCAAACCATGTGGTCATCTTGGATTCAGATGTGATCTGCATAGGATAGAAGTTCAGAGAGGGAATGAATTTCCCTGAGGTCCCATTGCAGGGAGAGGCAGAGCTATGAGCTGAACCCAGGTGTCTTAGGCTCCAAAGCCATGTGGAAACATTCTCCTCAAACGGGAGAATGTGGGCTTGACAGAAATCTGCCACCCCCAGTCAGGATCATTCTAGATCATTGTTTTTTTGGTTTGTTTGCTTGTTTGTTTGTTTGCTTTTGGCTCACACCTGAAGCGCTCAGGGTTACTCCTGGCTCTACGCTCAGAAATCGCTCCTGGCAGGCTCAGGGGGACCATATGGGATGCCGGGACTTGAACCACCGTCCTTCTGCATGCAAGGCAAACACCCTAACTCCATGCTATCTCTCCAGCCCCAATCATTCTAGATCTTACATTTCCATATTCTAGCCTTCCTGCTGCCTTCCCGATCAGTGATAGGTGGCTTTCTGGAATGTCTCTGAGTATTGGGAACTTTGGGAAATGCTACCCTAATAGCAGGACTTCGGTGCTGCCCTTCCTCTATCTGTGGTGATATAGGGTTTGTAAGGAAAGGGGGAGAATTCTCTCTGTTTCTCTCAGCGTATTGTTTGCAGGAGTAAAGTCAATACCAAAAGTTATAAAGAAAGCTACAGAGCCCAGGCCCTGAGTAATTCCCACAGGGACCCATGTTTATCCCTTCTGTGCAAGATGTTACCCATGACACCCTAGCAGAGGAAGCCATAGGGGAGAACACTAAACTTTGAGCCTAGACCTGTTACACCCTGAAAAAGAGTCATTCCTGAGTTCAGCCATGAATGTGGAGGGAGGTGGCCCTCATTAAGTAACCTCAAGAGTAACCAGGCACGGGGCATAAAATATTCTAGAGGCTTGTGACTGTAGTGGGTGGTGTGGGCATGTGGCCGAGGGTAGGCCTCACACATCACGGGAGATCACAGGAGAACATGAGGTTAAGGATGATTGGAAACAACTGGGCGAACCAGCAGTGCCTGAGTCATCAAGGAGACTACTGGGAGGAGGAATGAGAGTGTATAAAGCTGGGACCATGGTTGACTTGATGCATTCAGCTAGTGTCCTATGAGGTTCTCAGTCATTCCACACAGAACATGGTGGGTAGGACCTGGGGGCATAGTCACCAGGGAGGCTGAGATAAGGGGCAGGACCATGAGAACCCACCCTGTGCCTTCCTCCTTGAGGAGCTGCATTATCACAGACCAGAGCCTTCAGATTACTATCCTGCTCAGAATGGGGGTCAGTGCTCATCTGCACTGAGGCACAGACTGTACAGTTGCCAATTCTCAACCTGCCACTCTGGGCTTGCTTACCAAGCCCAGCAGCTGGGCCTGGACACTGTTTAGAGGTGTGTCCCTGAGAATTGCCTTTCTAGACAGCCCTGGCTTCTCAGGGAGTTACTAGAATGTATAAACCATAAAATGTCAAACGAAATGTGAATTTTAGGTCAACTGGCCAGGATGTCCCCGATATAGCATCTGTATCCAACTTTGCTTTTCTCAGTAGCCTTGGGGCTTTGTTTACTGAAGGGGGAGGGTGGCCTTTATGTTCCAGGCTGAGATCTGCTGAACTCATATAGTGCCGGGACTGCATTGTTGGCTATCAAGGATCAGGCCTGCTCCATATAGCTCTGCTGAGACTCCAAGGCAGTCCTTAGTAGAAAGTGCCATGGGAGATGCTTCTCTCTACACACTGACATCTAAGATGCAGATATGGCATGCAGCTCTCAGCACATGCCAGTTAATCAAAGAATATCTCCCCCTTCAATTCTCTGGCCACCAAGTACTTTATTCTATGTTCACTATCTCATGCTTTCCTCATCAAGTTACATAGGCTATGTGTAAGTGACAGTAAGGATCTTTAAGAATCCTTCTTATATCCATCCACCTACTCATTCACCCATGATCCACATATCTACCCAACCACCCACCTATCTACCATCCATTTATCTACCATCCACCCATCACCATCTATCTTCCACCATCCATATATCCACATTCCCTCACTCCACTTACCCACACATCCAGCTAGCCACTCATCCTCCCACACTTACTCACTTACCCACCCTCATCATTCACACACCCATCTTTATTATCATTCTTCATGACAGCTTGTGCCCAACATAGTTCCTGCCCCAAGTAAAACTCTCAGTGTTCACCAGACTGTGGGAGTACAGAAAAAGTGGAGTCTCATGAAGAGAAGGAGATTTGTTCAAGGTCACTTTGTATCTGGGGATGGGAAGGCAGTAATGACTGGGATAAAGAGTATGGATTTATTGCCAGGCATCTTTGCTTGAGCTTCTCAACCTGTCTGACCTATCTGTAAAGGGGAAATCACATTTCCTTTTTTGCGACAATAATGGAAGTGACAATAATGGAAACTGAGGTGACAATGTAAAATGTATGGCATGGGCTCTGACATAGCATCATTGGAACTGATTAGGTCTCAGGGGCTCCTCAGTCTTTTGGAACTTCACTGGGCTTAGCTATGTTCCTGGAGCCTTCCCAGCACTGGGCCTCTAGGCATGTCAGTTTGAAGAGAGGTCAGGCAGGGGTGGGATTGGAACTGCAGAGATGGGTCCCTCCTACCTGGTGGCAGGGTTGCTGAGGTGTTAGGTAACATCTTATTTTACCTACAACAAAGGTCATCCCTGGTTCCTTTGTATGTTTGTTTACAACTTGGATTTACTCCCCAAACAGAAATTGTCTTACTTGTAACCCTGGGTGGGACTGGCCCAGGATAGCCTGAGCTTTCTGTCTTTACTGCCCCAGTAAAGTTTCTGTGGTGTTTGTATTCAATGAAAACGGCAGTTCTGGCAGGTAGTTTGCTCTCCATACTAGGCAGAAGATGGCCAGACTTATCTGTGTTTCACCTTCAGCCTGGTCTGGATTATTTCTCTGATTCAGACTCATTCACCTGGGGGTGATTTTACACTGAAGGCTTAATTTGGGCCTGTGTGACTACTGGGGGTACTTCCTGCCTTTGAGGGGTCTGGGTTTATTACCTGCACAGAAAGTTCAAGGAGGCCACATGTACAACCATTCCCATGCAGAGAGTAACCCTGGTCACTTTATCTTTCTGGGACTTTCCCTAAGGGAAAAGTCCTGCAGACGATGCTGTCCTCCGTCCCGGAGGCTATGCTCTTCCTGCTTCTGTTATCTTTGTTCCTGTCAAATTTCTTCATGGCCTTCAGAAAGAATGGAATCTCCCCAGAATCATGTTTCCAGGAAACATGTTCCTGCCCATCTCTCGCCCTGAGAGGCACCATTTTGTATTTGAGTGCTCTTGCTTGAGGAGACTCCAAGCTAGGAACTGGTGCTAATAGATAGCAACCATGCTTTCTTCTCAAAGGAGGGATTCCTGGTTTATGGGTTCCTTACCCCAAGCTTACCCCATGTTCCTTTGGCCTCTGACTGTCTTTCTGTACTCTCTGGAGAATATCCAGTGAGGTTGTGCATTTAAAAAAAATAGCTCAATGGGCTGAACACAGCCTTTGCATGCAGGAGACTCAGATTCCATGCCCATACTACATGTTCCCTAGCAATGCTGTGAGTGAGCCCTGAACACAGAGTCAGGAGAAACCCTTGAGCAATGTTGAGTATAATAAAGAAAGCAAGAAATTAGGAAGAAAGAAAAGAAAAGGAAGGAAGGAAGGAAAGAAGAAGGAAGGAATGAAGAAGAGGAAAGAAGGAAGGAAAAGAAGGATATTAAAATAACATTGCTTGGGACTGGAGAGCTAGTACAGTGAGTAGGGCTCTTTTCTTATATATGGCCAACCTGGGTTTGATCCCTGGCATCCCATATGGTCCTTTGAGTCTACCAGGAGTGATCCTTAGTGTAAAGTCAGAAGTAATTCATAAGCACTGCCAGGTATAGTCTAAAACCAGGATAAATAAATTTTAAAATATCGCTAATAAAAATAGTTCACCAGGGTGGGGAGTTTGAATGGTGGTTGTGGGTTGATAGTCTATCTGGGGGTTTGTTAGGAGTCAACTCCTAACAGAATCAAATAGATTCTGACTGCTTCTCTTCAATGCTGGAGCAAGCATAGTGGTGGTAGAAGCAAGAATCTGAGAGCTAGTGGAGAAGAGCAGAAGACAAGCCAAGGGAACTTTATACCCCTCTCCCTGGGTAGGACCATGAACTACTGGCAGCAACTATGATGGGAAATTAAGAGTCTGGGAGCCCCGACCCACCTATAGAGGCTGGATGGTGCTGACTCCTGAGCAAGGATCAACACAGACACAGTCAAAGCAGACCCCCAGAGTGAGCTGCCCCTGACCGCCAGTGGGCTGGCTATGTGGCTATTTTGTATTTCTCTGGGCCCAGGGGCCTTACAATCATGTGAAGAATAGCAGTTTCCTAAGATCAAAGGTGAGAGTCTAAGGAGGCCTCATCCAACATAATTTCCCAATGCAAGTATCCAAGTCCTCTTGTTTACCTGTCTGTCCCATTGCCCAGAGTGGATTACCTTCAGGGCTTCTGTGAATGAATTTAAAGAATACCTGGTTGGGGACCCAGATGTGGCTGGGAAGGGAAGGTAGTTGAGACTGGCCCCTCAGGAGCTCTGCTGGCCCAGAGGCACTGCAGTCACAGAGCTGGCTAGGGGCTCAGTGGCTGGGGTATTTGTGCCAGGCAGCATCCAGCATGCCACTTGGTCAGGAGAACATGACAGTTGGGAAGACTGGGCCAACTTCCTGGAGATGGGGGTACAATTTCACTATGTGGAGATGTACCCTGTCATCTTATCTTTCACCAGGGGCTCTTGGATTTCTTGGCAGCTGTCACCTCTGGGGCCTTTTTTTTTTTTTTTTTTGCTTCCACAGAGAATAGTCAGCTCTGTGCTGGCAGCTTAGCCTGCAGATATTGGAAAGTATGGAACAGGGACCCCCACATGGGGTGGCTGAAGGGAATGTTTGGGGGCAGCAGACAGTGGGAATTAGCAGTGAAAAGAAAGGCTTCTGAGTCATGGATAGATGAACCAAATTCATCTGGAGGATAATTCTTTGTTATCCATAATGCCTGTGGAAACTTCAGTGAATTCAATCATGCAAAATAGAAATCAGTATCTGTTTTTCTAAGGGTTCTCTGGGGGAACACTTTCTGACTGACGCTTGTTCTCCATAGAGTCTTGCCATCCTGCTGAATCAATAGAGTCAGCTCAAGGCTTATAGAGCAAATAAGAACCTAGGCAGAGCCCCTGAGGAAGGTGCTGGAGGTTGGGGGGCAGGGAATGAGTGGCAGTGTTTCTGCAGGAGTCCCATGCACCAGTTTACTGTCTGTTCTGATGCAGAGGAATGAGTTATACTTCTAAGGAAAGTTGGGAAAACCTCCTTTAAACTGACTTCCTGGGAATTGGGGATAGGAAAATTCAGGTTTATCTAGGACTCCAACCTGTTCCCCTGAATGACTCATTTTACTTGGGCTACTGTCCTGTCTAAACTTGACTTTCATTAACTTGAATCCCTATCTCAGGCCCTTTCTGTCAGACTGTATGCAGTGTTGGAGTGCCCAGATCAGCAGCCCTTTAGTGGTGGTATTTACTCCCAAACACAACAGGCTTTGTGAAGAAAGGTTTTTTTGGGGGGTTGGGGGGTGGGGGGTTTACACCCGATAGTGCTCAGGGGTTACTCCTGGGCCTACTCTCAGAAATCATTCCTGGCAGGCTTGGGGGACCTTATGGGATGCCAGGATTTGAAATACTGTCCTTGGGCATATGCAAGGCAAATGCCCTACCTTCATGTTATCTCTCTGACCCCAGAAAGTTTTAAAATGCAATTTCCAGGTTGGTTATAACATGGTTGAATGCACCTATTGGCTGGTAGTCGATCAGGTCCTTGCATGGAATCTCTCTTGTTTGTTTGTTTGTTTTGGGGCCACACCTGGGAGCTCTCAGGGGTTACTCCTGGCTCTGTGTTCAGAAATAGATTCTGACAGGGGACCATATGGGATGCCGGGAATCAAACTCAGGTCCATCCTGGGTTGGCCACATGCAAGGTAAATCCCCTACCGATGTGCTATCTCTCCAGTCCCCTCTTATTTATTTTTGATAAGGATTTCCCAGCAGTTGGAGGCCAGAGAATGTTGGCACAGTGGCCTAATGGTTTAGTGCTTGGGCTTGGAAATAGGATGCAGCTGGATTTGATGATGCGTGCACGTGTGTGTGTGTGTGTGTGTGTGTGTGTGTGTGTGTGTGTGTGTGTACATGTAATGCAGGGCTCAACTCCATGCCTTTATGCTCTTGCATATTCTCCACCCCTTTGCACTATCAACCATGGTACCTTTGTTATCTCATTTAAACCTTCACACCTACAGTATAGAGGTACTGCCCTATTGACCAGCTGAGGGAACTAAGGCCCATAGAGAGTAACTTCCTAATTAACTGCTAGTTATATGGTGGAACTTTAAACTCTGAACTTGTGCTTCCTGATTCCAGAGCTACACATTTAATCATTACTCTTTAGGAGAAGGTTTGGATCTGACTTGTCTTCTTGCTAATTAAGACCAAAGAACTTTCTTTTTTCTTTTCTTTTTT
>PVKC010021539.1:0-18115 GCA_004027635.1 Crocidura indochinensis | reverse complement strand
AATAAAAATAAGTGCACCTCTTTCAACATAATTACTAGAAAAATTGAAAGATGTGGTCACATTCTTTTTTGAATGGACAAAGAGATGAGCATGATCTTGACCATGATCATAATCCCCTGAACCAGAGAATAGTAAAAATCTAGAAAAATTTTAGCCAACAAGCATATGAAAAATGTATGTGTCAAAAACATAAAAAATGGAGAAATAAAAATTTAAATATGAGGTTTTTATATATGCAAACAAGCTGAAATGAGAAAAAATAGAAAACTGGAGGTGACAGTGGACATGAAAAGATATGGGATCACTCTGGTCTTTATTGTTGGTGGTTATGTGGACTTAGCAGCCAACCTGGACAGATAATTCACACAATACAACAAAAATGGTATGTAAATGACCAACAGTCTAATAATTTACCAATAATCCCACAGTTTTATCAAGGAACATGAATACTAAGTTAACCTCAGAGTTCTTGAGTATGGTGGAGTCCTAGAAGCAATGTGGGTATGTATCCCTCACTTGATGGAAGTTGTGGGCACTCCCTTTAAATTAATTACTGTCATTAAGTAATAACAACAGACTAAAAGCACATTCTCATGAGAAATCTTCTAAACCCACTGTTGCATGAAAACTTTCAGGAATCCCTGGCAGCCAGGCCCTCAAACCAGAGCCTTCCGCCATGTCTGCATAAGCAGTCAACTTCATAGAGAGGCCAGACTAGCAGGAAAAACTCATGGGCATACCAGCCTTATGAATGATTTCACTGGGGCCCTTACAGTGGGCCCCTTAGAACTACCACTGTTCCCATATGAGCTCATCAGCCCAAAGTTGCAGATCCTTAAATTGTGGACTGTGGCTGCTTATGAGGCCACACAAGAACCCAATAATTTTGAATTCTGAACAAAATATGAAGTAAATTTTTTCTACCTACCAAGGGGCAGATTTTGGCAGTTGGTAAACTGATGACCAGTGTGGAGGGAATGTTTTATTTGTGGTGAAATATTGAATGATTGTATACAAAAATAGTTATATTATGAACAACACTGTAAAACCACAGTATCTAAAATAAATTTATTTTAAAAATAAAACAATTAAGTAAAGAAAGCTGATAAAACTCTATAGTAGAATTCAATCTACTAAAATTTAAAACATAAGAACATCAAAGCGCCTCTTTTGTTTGTATTACAAGTACCTATTCAAACAAAGGGCACATATGATTCATGATAATGGTTTGTAAGGTGAAGAAGGCAATGGGTCAGAATATACGAGTCTATGGAGGAAAAAAATCTAAAAGAGGAGAGAGATATGGAAATAAAAAATGAAAATAAAAATTCTAAAAATAAGGCTCTTGAGTCCTGTTTTTCTACTTGGTAGATTAGATGGTTTGAGCAGACAAGTCACACATCTCTGAGTTTCAGTTACCTCATCAGCAAAGAACAAAATATACCTTGAGGGAATGTTAAGGAAATTCAAGGTACTTTGCACAAATCACTCAGCACACTCCTGGAACATCTTAGTGTTCCTTAAATGGAGTTTATGCAGGTTCTGCACCCCTTTGAAGCGTATCCTTCATGCTCGATTAGGTGCTGATGCTCATAGTTTATTTAACTGCAGGCTAATAAGGCATCAACCAAAAAAAATAAGGTGCCATAATTCTGATTTTAGTTAGTTATAAAGGATTATATCTTACAGAAATTGCTCTCACTCTACAAATTCTTCTTCCATCCACAATATGCCATCTTTATTTATATATGAATGCATAATTTATCACTGTATCAAGAACAGACTCAAACAAAGGCTGGGGAAAATATAAAATATATAAGAAAATATAAAAGACTAAAATGATTCAATGACAGGATACTAAGTTTTGAGAAAATTGTGATAGCTTCCATATGTTACTGTTTTATCTATCATCACACCAGAGTTTCCTGAAGCAAACCAGTTTAGAGCAGTTGCTGAGAAGTCTGGGGGGTATTCAAGTATGAATTCCTCCACCACTAATTACTGGTAAAAATCTTACTCTTCCTTGTAGAAGTGGGAAGTACATATTTCTGTCACATATATAGTGCACAATAGATGTATATTTTTGTGATATTAAATAACCAAAATGCTCAAATTCATGAACAAGTTAGAGTTTTCACAAATTCTGCTTCTTCACAAACACTGCAAACATAAATCAGCACATTTCAACACTTTTGGAAGCTTTGTGAAGTACCCAAATACTATAGAGGAAAAATAGCCCTTATGAGTGGTCTCACCAGCTCCCCACTGAAATCAGGCACCTGCCCAGTGCAGTTGGAGACTCATTCCTTCTCACCTGCCAACATTTGAGGTTTTCTGGGCTGTTTTTAAGTGGAGCTAGAAAACCCCAACTGTCACTGGAAGATTTGCCAGGACTATGTGTCTCTTTCGACCTGAAGCCCATATTATGAACTGGATCCAGAACCCTTATTAACTGGAGGCACAGAGATGGACGCATGTAAGATGCATCCTACACTGAGAAAAAGGAAGAGAGAAAGTTGCACTATGGAGAAAAATGACTCATTGTCTTCTACCTTGAAGCTTACCTTTAAAATCATAAAATGCTGTGATAAGTAGGCAGTATCTCAACAGTTTTGTTTTATTTTGGGGTCACAATTAGTTATGTTCAAGGCTTAGTCATGGTTTCTCATTGAGAAATCACTCCTAGTGGGCCTTGGGGAACCATATGTGTGTCAGGGATCAAGCCTAGGTTAGCCACATGCAAGGTAAGCACCTTACCCAATAGTAGTTGTTTTTTTTTTTTTGGTAATAGTAGTATTAGTAGTAGTAGTTGTTTTTTTTTGGTAGTAGTAGTATTAGTAGTAGTCAGCAATAGTAGTTTTACAAGACTTTAAAGGAATTTAGAGAATAGAATCACCAATATTTAGGGTAGATTATGTAGAGAAGCAACATTCAGGAAAGGAGACATGAGATGCTTAAGAAATAGGGGCCCGGGAGATAGCATGGAGGTTAGGCGTTTGCCTCTCATGCAAAAGGTCATCGGTTCGAATCCCGGTGCCCCATATGGTCCCCCGTGCCTGCCAGGAGCAACTTCTGAGCATGGAGCCAGGAGTAACCCCTGAGCACTGCTGGGTGAGACCCAAAAACCAAAAAAAAAAAAAAAAAAAAAAAAAAAAAAAAAAAAAAAAAAAAAAAAAAAAAAAAGAAAAAAAAAGAAATAGGGGCTATACTGAACAACACAGTTGGTACACAGAAATATATATATATTTTTATATATATTTCATATATGTTTAAATATATATATTTTAGGGAAGACCTGCTAAATAAGGCAAATAAATGAATAACAGGGCTATAAATAATGATGACAATAACTGACTAACATTTATAAATTTTGAAACATTTTAGGTCTTTAGTTCGTGGTTGGCAATGCTCAGAAGCTCTTCCTTGACTCTATGTCCAGGAAAAATTCCTGGCAGTACTCAGAAGAACCTATGTGGAAATAGAAGGTCACTGTACTAATTAATCCACTTTTATGATATTTTTATCATGTACTTTGTATTGGAACTTTACATCTGAAGTACTTATATGTAAAACGTTTGCTATATAATTGCAAAATTAACTGTTAGTTTATAGCTACTGATCATTTTAACAAAGGAGTGACAATCATGCAATTGAATTTGGAAGATATAAAAATCAAGGGATGAAGATTCATAATCCAGAGGGAGGATTTAAAAAAATTCTTATTATCTAAGGAATCAAATCTTCCTAATACTTGACAAAAGAGAAAACTATCCTTACAGGATACCAATATAGTTGCTATCTTTTTTTTTCAATTTGCTCAAAGTTTAGGAATCATTTCCTTCACTGAGTCAAAGTAATAACAATTTAAAATAGAATTTGGAAGACTTTCTTGAATCTAGAAGTAAAATTTAGAATACCATTTAGCTTTCTTTCCTTTTAACTTTCTTCTAAAAATAACTTTATTGGTTTGGGAGAATACAAAGTAACTTCTATATATAAATTATACATTCAATTATTTATTTCTGTCTCCCCCACAGTCATAATGTATGGTCCATGAAAAAAGTGCATCCTTAAAATTCACTGATAAGAGAACATCTATAACCAGATTTCATCTTAATAATTTTACTCCACTTATCTGGAAACAAATGTATTATAATCAACTATAGCAAATATGTGATTCCTGGTCTTTAAATAAAGTGATTTTATTATAATATTAAAGAGATAATTTTAGTGACATGGAAACATCTGCCTATGTTTTCCTCTATGTTTCTTATGGTTTCAGGTTTGACATCAAGATGGTTTTTAACGCATTTTGATTTGACTTTTTTGTATGACTTCAGGAAGAGATCTAAGTTCATTTTTTGCATGAGGCTAACCAATTTTCCTAATATCACTAATTAAAGATTTCCTTGCCCTACTTCAAAGTTTTTGCTCCTTTATCAAAGATTAACTAATCATACACTTGAGATATGTCTCTGGATTTTCGATTCTATCCTATTGATTAGAAGTTTTTCTTTGTTTCAGGACCATGTTGTTTTAATTATTATTCCTTTGTAATACAGAAAGAAGTTGTAAATGTGATGCTTCACATTCTTTTTCCCAGAGACTGACAATTGTGTGGCTTATTGTTCCATATGAATTTGAGAAGTATTTAATCCATTTTTTGGGGGGAAATGTCATGAGTAATCTTATAGAGACTGCAATGAATCTTTATGATACTTTGGGGAGCTTTTCCATCTTGTTGCTCTCAGTCCATGAGCAAGGGGCAGGACATTTTCTTAATCTCTTTGTGCCTCCACTTCCTTGTTAGGGAAATGATGGTGGGAGTAGGAGAAGAACAATGCAAAAAAACCCAAAAATAATGAGGTAGACTTTATGATGATTCAATAAAATGCTATATAGTGTACTAGGATAATATCTGGTACATGAAATTCTCAATATTATCATGAGTAAAAGATGTTGGATTTGCTATGATATTTAATTGTTACTTAAAACATACCAAAAATATTCTAAAATGCATAGGACATATAAGCATTTTCAAAAAAAGCAAGTTTATCCAACTCATATCAGAAAATAGAGAAAGTATAGGGGAAATCTAGAATAGCATGTCAACAAGTTGACAATGTTAGCTGACGATAAATGTTACTCTTTAATAAAATAGCAGTTACCATGGTAGCTATTAGTTTTTTCAAAATCAGAAACAACAGAATATACTAAAGAAACTGTGAACAATGTAACGGCAATATCATAAAAGGGCTCTCTTGTATGTTTGTAGTTTATTGTAAAGAATACTTCATTTCTTATAACTTGTTTCAGCTTTCAGTGTCTACAACTGCACCTAAGATTCAACACATATTTTATATTTCTGAGGGCTTCACTTAAGTGGGTTTTTTTTGCAGTTAGACATGAAAAACATTTAAAATATAAGAAAAAATATCACAAGGCATATCTACCTTATCACTGCAATGGGAGCATCATTTGGGTGTTACTATGTTTTGAAAGAGGCTAAAATTATCGTATTATCATGTATTATCTTTGTGTTAGCTTCCAAATAAAATGTTCTTCACTGTGCCTTTATAACTTTTTCATTTAAGACCTCCTTTTTTTACCCTTCCACAAGAATTTAAACATCAAGCAAAATTTGGGGAAAGGGCAGAAGAGGAGGGAGGAGAAAGAAGTCTTAAAAAGCTTATTTGGTTTCCTGAATAGACATTACCTGATCAATTCTCCTCTTGCAACATTATGTAAATGTCTGTAAGTGGAACAGGGATGGTAGAAAAGCTCAAGATTATTGCTATGTCTGTCACATGCCAGTCCCATCTGTTTATCTCCTTGAACTATGCTGCTCTGTATCTTTTTGTCTTTTCCTTTTGCCCTCTAAAAATTCTGATCTTGCTTTACTCTCAAAATTTATGACTGCTATTCTAAAGTTTGAAACAAAAAGAATTTATTTTAGCAAATAATCTTATGTTTAAATAAAAGATATAGATTCAAATAAATGATACTTTGTTCAAGATGCTTTATCCTTCATATTATATTGAAATTAAAAGTGATAAACCATAGGACCTACATACTGATTCTAGCAAACTATTTTTCAATCCAATGCCTCTGCTTAAGGTGAGGCATTTAGAATAAACATTCTATATTCATATACACAAGATATCAAAATATACCATATAGTTTGGTTCCATTTATCATTTTTAAATTTAAAGTAAAACTAGAACCTATTTTCTTTCTTTTTTTTGGGGGGGGGGGTTGGGGCCACACCCAGCAGTGCTCAGACATTACTCCTAGTTCTGCACTCAGAACTTGTTCCTGGCAGTCTTGGGGGCATATGGGATGCCGAAGCTTAAACCTGGGTCCATCCAGGAGAACCAGTTTTCTTTAATACAAATTAAAGTCATAAGATTACCAGGAACACTCACTCCCTAGGAAAAATCACTCCTTCCCCACAATGGAGAAATTTCTGTAACCAGTTCCTGGGACACAGCTCTGTACTATGGCTTTATTTTAGTGCAATAGAAGACTAGCCAAACTTAGAACTACAAACATTATGGGAACCAAACATTCAATGAACAAATGGTCATGGAACCAGAAGGTACCTACAATAAGGAACATAAGGAACATAAGGAACTACAACACTTTCCTAAGAATGTTGTTGTTATTGTTGTTGTTGTTGTTTTTGGTCACACCCAGTGATGCTCCAGGGTTACTTCTGGCTATGTGTTCAGAAATCACTCCTGGCTCAGGGTATGCTGGAGATCTACCCCAAGTCCAACCTGTGTCAGCATTGTGCAAAGCAAATACCTTACTACTATGCTGTTGCTCTAGTCCCCTAAGAATGTTATTCTATAGCTTTTCAATTTCCAACCCAAAAGCCTGAAGGCTAAAGGTCATCAGTCTCCTAGGAGGAAATGGTTCTGTTCTTCTTTCACCAATAATCACAAAGGCCTAGAGTTGAAAGAACTAAGCACGTTCATTAAAAATGAAATAGCAGAGGCCAAGGGGACAGTACAGCAGTTAAGGTGCATACCTTGCATGCAGTTATTTCTGATTTGATCTCCAGCACTGCATGGCTCCCAAGCATTGCCAGAGCAGCCTGGGTAATTCCAGAAACCTCAAAGCATTCATTGTTTTCTGGGCCTACACACTGAATGGCTAGTCTAAAGGGGGTTCAAGCTTCCTGATTACTGCTTGGAGGTACCCAAAAAGGAAATATAATATTTTTATAGGCAATCATCATATTTGCACCAGACCAGATATGTAGATTCACTCTTTCCTCAAAAGAGATATAAACCATGTTGTGAAAAATCATAGTTGTATAGCAGGAAGCTCACAATCTCCAGAGGAGAGTTTAGGCCAAGTCCCCAGCCTTATGAAGCCATGCCTGCTGCATGCATCACCCAGAATCACCATTTTTGCCTATAATCTTTCCTCACCACTCCTCTACCATTCTTTTCAGGAATACCAATCTGACCAAATAAAGGTATGCCAGTATTTGGGCTGATATTACCAGGACTTTTTGGAACTATTGCAGACACCCTCTCCCTGCATCCTCCTTCATCCTGGAGACCTGATAGCTGAAAACATACCTCTACAAGACACAGTATCAGTAACAGTGGTTTGAATTTATGGACATCTTCATTTGTTTGATGCTGTCATACTTATAGGAACATACCAATTTAACAAAGTGGACAAGTAACAAAAACTTACTAAACCTTCTGCCATTGTATTAATGACTTCATTGGAGACACAATAATTTTCACAAATGTACTTGATAGAGTACTTTTTTCCTTCTTTTTAAAAAATTTTCCTTCTCTTCCTTTTTCTTCTTTCTTTCTATTTATTTTTATAATTTTTCTCTAACATATGGAAAAACGTAATATGGTCAACTATGTGATGCATTTTCTTTAAATAAAGAAAAAGTTAATGTTCTTTTTTTTTTTTTTTTTGGTTTTTGGGCCACACCCAGTGACGCTCAGGGGTTACTCCTGGCTATTTGCTCAGAAGTCGCTCCTGGCTTGGGGGACTATATGGGAAACCGGGGGATCGAACCGCAGTCTGTCCTAGGCTAGCGCAGGCAAGGCAGGCACCTTACCTCTAGTGCCACTGCCCGGCCCCAAAATTTAATGTTCTTAATAAATTAGTAATGTATCGTGCAGCTTCACAAATTCCTCTTGTAGATTAAAAGATATAGGACAATAACCTTTGGAGTCCTTTATTTCTGTTTGTTCCCTTTATGAAGTGTTATGACTATGATGATAACAAGGATGGCACTCAAGCATAATAGTTATTAGCATTTTCTGTGTTCTAAACATGAGATCATCAGAAATAATGATCCCTTTTGGAAATGCTAACCATAAAGCATAATGATGGCTAGGCTAAGTGACATAATTACAATATAAGTTTATATCACCTTATTTTTCACTGTACAAGTTCAAGCTTGCTTCCATAGAAATCGTGCTTTTAAAATATGCTTAAGGCAATACTGCACAACACATTTGGGAATAAATTCCAAATGAACTCTTCATGTTACCATTACATGTGGCATATATGTGAGAAACATTCTATTTCCAGAATAAGTGTATCATTATTAGATTTACTATTTAGAAACAATATTTCATACCATTTATAAAAATGATAATCATAATCATAATATTCTATCCACATTAAATTCAACCTAAAAATTCTAAGTTGTACCACAGCAATACTAAATGATAGACTTGAGATTTTCCACTGGACTTTTTTAGGCACAGACACCAGCATACTGTGAGTCTAGAGGGGGTTTTTCGGTCTAATGAGAAGGAATTCTTAAGAGGATTCAAAAGAATTTATTTTCATTATGAGTGGGGGTAAGGCCTTAATGCTGTGCAAAGAATTGTTATATCTCAATATTTTTGAATAACTTTTACATTTAAGATAAAATAGAAATTATATTGAGTATAGGCCTTTGGTTTATATTTAAGTAACACTGCATTATAACATAATATTAAAGTTTTAGAAATGTGCATCTTTAAAAGTAGCATTAGGGTATAAAAACAGCCTAGAGGGTAAGGTGCTTGCCTTGCATGCAACCCACCCTGGTTAGGTCCAAGCACCATGTGTTCCCTGAAGCTTTACTGAGTGCAGCTCTGAAGGTTCTTCAGCACCATTAGGTATTAACCAACTCCCAAATCAATGTATCTATTCCATTAAGTTCACCACCAAAAGTCACGTGGAATTTATGTTTTTTAATGAATTTCAATAGAAAACATTATGCTTGAATACAACATACCTAGATTCTTTGTCCTTTCATATTATTACTGGAGATTGAGACATGCAAACAGGAGTTAATAATAAACTTAGGTGCCCAATTTTTTTATTCTGATCGTGTATACTATTATTTTCTACTCATGTTGAGAGTTATCATAAGCATGAACATTCTGAAGAGCTCCTAGAGTTTCCCAACAATGGAATTGTCAATTCTACTTTTTTTTAATTCTTAAAATATGTTCAGGCTACTGCAGAAACCACATAACACACAGTTCACAACCTCCAAGATCAAAAAGAATTTAGAATCCAGCAACTGTGAAGTCTGCTTCTTAGGAGTTCCCCAGTTAGGTCTCTGGTAACATGCTAATTTCCAGGGATGTCCAAAGTATTTTAAAGTGTTCATAATGGTTCTGGCAGGGGAAAGAGAAAACCAATGAGTAAGTACTCTTTAAAAAAAATAGTAGGTTACTGGAATAGCAGGATAAAGGAATGCAAGGCATCAAAGAGGGTTTAACCCAGATTAACCTGAAACTTAGAATATAGAAATAAGAATAGGGGAGGTAAGAAATGGAAGTCAGGGAAACAAAAAGAATTGAATACAGGATAACAAGCGCAGAGGACAGGGTCCTCAAACATGCTGGCGGCAAAGGGTACCATGTACTTAAATATATGAATCATTGAACCTGAACTAAAAGCATGAGAGTCAAACTCTAATAACTTAACTTTTAAATGTACCTGGATGAGACAATGGGGGGTGGGGGTTAGAATAGAAAAGCATTGGTGGAAGGGGAGTCAATACTGCAGACTGGACCTGTGTTGATAATTCTATGCCTGAAACACAACTATGAATAACTTGTAAATAATTGTGCCTGTATTAAAAAGTACTTTCTATTAAAGGTTTCTTGAAAGTCAAAAATGTTTCTTTATAAATGAGATAAGTTGCAGAGAATAACGGTAGACTGTATCAAAGCTAGACCCAACAGAGGAGATAGCTTTTTCTCTGCAATCAAAGGAACATTCCTTTCCTATTGCATGAATTAAGGATAAACTTCTTTTCTTCAATCTTCATATTTTATATTTTGTCTTCTGTCCCTAGAACGTTATCTTAGAAGAAAGTGTTCTAGGGTAGAGAATGATTCTGGATTGACCCTATAAAAGGCAAAGTTCTGAGAAACAGGAGATAACAGGGCTAGAGCTCCCTCTAGAGCCCATATTGCAATCAATGGAGGGTCTTTAGTAAAATATGTGAACTTAGGGAGAATGGATTCTGACCCATTTACCCCTGTAGCTCATCTTGTTGGAGAATGTCTCCCAGAGAATTAACAGTCTAGAAATGGATGGGGTTCACTTGGACCTACAGGATGCAGGGAAATAGCAGCTGGTCCAGCAGTGCTCACCAGCATATCTCTTCATTGGAATCTCTAGATGCTGAGACTGATCAAGCGTGGTTATTTAATAAGTTCTCCTGTCAACATCAATTCTTGATACCAACCACAAAAAGGATCTTGTTAAGATGCTCAACAAAGAATGTTCATGTGTTCACTATTCAGAAATTTGGGTCACTATCTTAGCTGTATGTAGTGAAAGCTGTTCTTATTTTATAAATGAATTTGGTATATACATATAAATAAAAAGTCATGCTAGATTTTATTTTTTACATTCTTTAAACAAGTTATAGATATACAAGGAATTAACATGTTTGTGAAAAACAAAAAATCATTATCCTCACCAGTACAAAATTTAAGAAACACACTTGTTTTTTAATTACAAAGAAAATTTGAAATGCACAAATATGGAAAAGATTATTTTCAACATATTTAAACTATATTAAATTATTAAATATATAAAAATAATATTACCAATATGTTTCTGATATGTTACGCAAGCCTGAGGCTGTTTATTTTGTTTTGGATAACCACAAAAATATTTGGGGTCATGCCTGATTTTATTTTTATAGTATTTGAATAAAAATGCCCAAATGCCTAAGAACTGATATAATCACAAGACTATCTTGTTTACCTTGTCTTCAAAACAAAACTTGATTTTTCAAATTCATCACACTGAAATTATTAAGCAGTTCAAAATTATTCCCCAAATATATTTTGCTATTTTGAGTCATTAGAAAAATAAAGTGGAATAGCTAAGGCATGTTTAGATAAAATTAACTCTTAACTGAGTATGATGTTTTATGAAAGTTGTGTAGTGTATGTTTCAGTCTACTAAATTTTCTAAACGTAAACCACTTCTCTAGCCCAGTTCTCAATAACAGTAACAGTAATAGTAGTAGTAGTAGTAGTAGTAGTAGTAGTAGTAGTAGAGCAGCAGTAGTAACATGATCATAATTTGATTCACTGTTTATTGTATATGAGGTTCTGTTTTTATTTTGTTCATTTGCACAAATCTTGCGTTGTAATAAATATTCCAGCTCTCTGTCTGCAATGCATCAGTACATTTTAAAGCATTGGTGATATAAATTCCACTGGTTTTTGATATTGTCAAATTCCACAGGTTCTTTAACCTTGAATTTTTTGTGTACTTGCTATCATACCTAATTTACATTTGGTGTCTCTTCTATGCCCCTGTCATTTCTCACAGATGGATTTATTTGCTTGTTTTTCAAATATTAAGGAGTCCTTCAATAATTATATGCATTTCCCATTCGAGTTTTGCAGTCTTGCTTTTATGATCATTAAAACCCAAGAATGGGACCCGTGGAACACCTCCATTAGGTTAATTTCCAGAGTCCACACATCAGAACTCAGATACATTATGGCCTATTATATATTATGTTGTAAGTTAGAGAAACATTCAATTCCATCCCAACAACTCTGTGGTGGAAATGTTTACCTTCTTCATTCATTCTACCCTATATTTTACATAACTGATGTATGTATATCAATTGTTACATTATTTATATTCCTCTTGCAAGTTATTCAGTTTTCTGTTTTATTTAATTGAGATATGAGATATGAGAAATGTGTTAGGACAACTTAAACAATAGTACAAAGAAAGTACAACTGGGAGAAGGCTCAAAGGGTCAAAGTACATGTCGAAGGAGCACAGAGTCCCAGGTTTGGTCCTGGCCACTTTATTATCTCTGATCTTAGCTCACTGTATGAGCACTGAGTGGCCCTGGTGGTCCCCCATCACTGCTGCTCCCAACTCAAGCTATACTGAAAGACTGAACACTAAAATAATCAGACCATATCACCAGGTCCCTCAGCACCACTGTATTTATAATTCACAGTAGAACATTATAGAACTATAGTTATAATTCAAATTCATGATGCTATCTGAATATTTAGATGTTGGAAAATTGTTTTCTTTTTGAAATGTCCAAATGACTGTTTATAAAAGCTTCATATTTAAGTCATCAAATAAAATGTTCACTATTTGTTATGAACCAACCTCTTACTTTCAGTCATAATTAAGACTTTCTTGTTAGTGTAAAGAGTAAAGGTCAGGTCCCATTATCAAATAAGAATTCCAGTGACTCATTATGAGGAAAAAATAAGATTAATTAAAGCTAGTGTTGACCCCCAAAGTTCAAGTCTATTATAAAAATTAGACTTAAAACTTTCCAGTTATTATGCTACTAAGCCCCCAAATTAAAATTCTGTAGGCTTCTTTGCTTCACGCCAATGTGATCAAAAGTTCTCTCTATTGCTTTTCCCATAGGTTATCTCCTCACACCACACACAGAAGTGCACCGAGCCACACACTGCAAGTATAGCTATACGCTCTGCTGTTTAATTTTTATCTTTATTTCTAAATTTTCTCACTGTAAAAGATGCCTAAGGTATATACACATAAAATAAAATATAATGACATAGCTATTTGGAGTCTCTTTACAAGATCATTCCTCTTTATTAGATCAAACCAAATAAAAACAGTAATTACTAAACAAATTTTTCACCTTACGAATGTAAAACCACATTCTCATTAGATACACACAAAAACAGGCATGTACTTATTATTTATTTAAGTATATAAACATCTTATTAACATTTTAAACAAGGAGTAGATGTTTAATTGTAATCTTACAACAAGAAAAGGAAAAAAAACCTACCCGACATATACTGAAAGGATTATGTGGAACTGTTATTTTATCACTGGTATCTACTTAAAATTTTCCTGTTACAAAAATAATTTGTTTTGACATTCACATTAATATATTTTCTAACATCTTTCAATTGTCACATTCCTTGTCATATTACAAAAAAAGCAGTTACTAAATTCTCATTTGAAATCAATTCTTACAAGTTTGGTTACATAAATAGAAATTGGTTCTAAGTAGAATATGTTTGAAAGTGAAAACTGTCCTCACATATGATATACACTCATCCCTCTGCATCTAAAGGAGTGTTTAAAACTCTCTGACAAAAGAAAAGCCCTTCTTTAGGAGTCTTCCCTAACTCTGAATGTTTGTAGCTCTTTAAGGCAAACCCTGGATTTCTCATATGTCCAGTTTGGGTCAAATGGACCTGGTCTTAACTATGCAGTTTGCAGATGAGTAAATGCCAAATTTGTCTCTCATTCTTCCAAGCATCCCTGTCAAAGTCCTGAAGGCAAAAGGGTCCAGTCAAGTCTGAAAATGGTTGATGTGTGTAAGAAAAGTGAAAAGAGAGAGAGAGGAGAGAGAGAGAAGAGAGAGAGGAGAGAGAGAAAGAGAAAGAGAGAGAGGAAGAGAGAGAGAGAGAGAGAGAGAGAGAGAGAGAGAGAGAGAGAGAGAAGCTCAGAAGCCAAGTACTATATTGCCTCCCTAAAGATACATAGAAACTCAATTGAAACCCTTCCCTGGTCTTTTGAAAAAAAAAAAAAAAAGCCCATATGTGTACTTACATAAAATCTCTTTTTTGAGGAATCTCATTCTTTAAGTGACAAACTAAATATAAAGGGGAAGTTCTCTGAACTCTAAGCTAGAACTGACTATATCCCAGTGTTGAAATACAGTCCATTATCCATTCATCAGAAAACCTTCCATTTGAGAATCAGTTCTTCAGTCATGAAGCTGTCAAGTCACAATTATTGCCATCAAAGAAGTTTGAAAAACTACCTTTTTGAGGTACATACCCACTGCCACTTAGTGAATACTCCTGGTCCTGCTCTCAAGGATCACTATTGGCCGTTCTTGGGGAACCATGTGGGATACCAGGAATTGAACCCAGGTCTGCTTGTACAAGGCAAGGCCCTACCTGCTGTGCCCAGAAGACTATCCCAGGCTCCAGAAGACTATATTTAGTACAATTATTTCTGATTCCACAAACCAATGAGAAAGAGAAGCATCATGACTTTTAAATTATATGATTTTCTTTTCTTAACAAGGCATGTGAGAAAATGTAAATAATTAATTTCTCCTTTCTATAGTTTTTTGCTATACTTCATCACTTTTTAAGTTTCTTCATTCAATAAAAACTTATTTTAGGGGCTGGAGTGATAGTACTGTGGGCAGATGCTTGCTTTACATGTGGCAGTTCCAAATTCAATCCTTAGCACCATATTGGGTCTCCCCAAACTCCAGTAGGAATGAATCCTGAGAACAGAGCTAGGAGTTAAACCTCAGCATAGTTAGGTGTGTACAACTATTCTCCACTCCCTCCAAAAAAGAATAACCATACATAACACTCACACATTATACTTGTTTATAATGTACTGGTTTCTGGTCTCAGTACACATGTAAACTCATTTAACACCAATCTCCTGAGGTAAAATAGCAGATATTGGACTAGAACAATAACACACTTTGTAGACTGTTTGTTTTGCATATGATCAATCCAGGTTCCATCCCCAATATCCCATAAAGTCCAAACCTGCCAGAAGGGAGAGCCACGAGTAACCCCTGAGGGCCACTGGGTGTAGCCCAAAAGCCCAAGGGGGAGGAGGAAATAGCAGATATTTATTGCTTTACAGAATTTTCAAGGCACTAGAGAAAATACAGATCTTAAATAAACATCAAAACACATTAGTCACTGCAAATATTGGTAGAATATGTAAGAAAGGAGCATGAGGGCAAAAGTAAGAGGAAAGAATAACACTGCAAAGGCTCTTTTTGCAGGCAAGAAATGCTGAGATTACCTCTGGAGATGCTCATCTCACCTCAATGACAAATTTACAAAATTCAAAAAGACAATTTGGCTAAGATGATCAGGAGAAGAGATGGAGGAGATAGCTCAAGGGGCTAGTGTACATCCTCTGCTAACAGAAAACCTGAATTCAATGCCCCCAAATTTTTGATTGCCTAAGTACCAGCTGGGAGTATCCCCTAAACAGTTCAAGTCAAAGTGTGGCGAAAACTAAAGCTGATTATAAAAATTTAGAAACTCAGCCCTTAATCTTTGCCATGGGACCTTGCCATTTGAGTGGTGGAATTTGGGGAGAGAGGGTGGAAAGGAGGCACATCTGTCTGTGCTCTGGACTTACTCTGGAGAGCCCAGATCACCATATGTGGTACTGGGGATTGAATCCATGTCGGTTGCATGCAAGGCAAACACCCTACCCATTGTACTATCTTTTCAGTTATTTGGTAGTTTTTCTTATTGTTACATTTATTAGAGCAAGAGGTAAAGGAAAATGCAACCTTTCCTCTCATCCTGTCCAAAATAAGAAAGTCTAGTCGAGAACAGTACCCTTCAGAGATAGGTACATCAACTGACTTCAATCAATAAGTTCATGGGGGATGGCTATAAAACCTTAAATTGACCCAGTGTTTTGTCTTAGTATTTAAAAAAAAACCACCTTTAGTGACTTGACTATTAATAGACCTAACTATAGATTGAAATGGTGATTTTATGAACAACAAAATGAAAACAAAATCAAATTTCCAGAGCACAACATCCTTTTTATCAGAATATTTAAACTTGGACTTTTTATTATACCACTTGGCCAATACAGTTCTATCTCCTTTGTAAAATTAGAGAGAGCATTAAAAAAGTCTTTCACCAAAATTCTACAGAGAAAACAAGGTGTCTATAAGAAGTCTTGCATCTATGATGATTCAAGTTATGCATTACTTTTACACCTTCAGTATTTATATAGGAGTATATCTGTAAGTAGTATGACATATTAGTTCCTAATAATGTCATTCATTATATTGAGGTTAATAACCATTTTGAGGGTAGAACAATAGAAGGCAGGTGTTCATAACAACACCAATAATCTAGATAGAAGAGCAACATAATTTTCAGGTCCAATAAATTATTTTTTCTACTTCATTGTTCATAGCTATAAAAATTCTTGGTATACTGCCAAAAGTATGTCTCCTATTTAATCATCCGAATATTATCATTTAATCTGAGTTGTTATGTTCTAAATGGCTCTGATTTATAATGGTACTATATTAAAATACACAGGTAACTAAATACACAAGTTAATAATTTTGTTTCCAATGAGCATTAAGTAGTCTCAAGTAAGCAAATAGTTCACAGCAAATTACACTTAAGATTAGATTAGCCTAAATTTACTTAAGTTATAAAGTATAAGAAGTCTCTGGGCACCAAAAACCATTAGTCTAAAAGTTAGACATTAAGCTTTATAAGTAACTTATATTATACTATATTAAATTCCTTATTATTGTCATATTTTAAATTAAAACCTAAACTACATTAATGTGACATTTTCAAAACTATTTTATGCAATTCCTTGAAATAGATGTGAAATAATTGACTTTGATTTTAATTACCCCATCAGAAATCATTCTTTAATATACTTCATTAATAACTAAACTGTCTTTGCATAGTTTATATAAATAAGACACCAAATAAATTACAAATAAAGTTTTTAAAGTATATATAAAAATTAAAGATGTGAAATTCACTAAACATTAAGTTACTTTCCTATATATGTATACATATATTAATACAAAGGCTATTATCACAGTTTACACTGATCTTTCAGAAACAGGATGCAAATGTATGCCAAATTTCATAAAATATGACATTTTAACTTATAATCATTTTTATAAATTCTATCCCAGAAAGAGAAAGAAACAACTTTGTAATAGTTTAGTTTGTATCAACTTTAAAGCTGATTATTATTTTCCGAAGATAGCCTTTCTTTTCCTTAAAATTTTTTTAAACCAGTATATAAAATTTTATAAAAATAAAATATTTAGGTATATGTTGTTGAGAATTCACCTACAAATTACTCCCAGACCTTTGAAAAACAATCTAATTTGAATAACCAGTCTAAATAGGTCATGTAACTTAGAAAAATTAAAATGAGCTGTGCAGGGTCAATTCTTTTTCTAAAACATCTGCATCTTCCATGTTCTACCATCTTCAAAGTCAAACCAGAGTCAGGTGTCAAGAACAACTATGAATCATTAATTTTGTTCAAATTTCAAAGTTAATGTGCTCCAAAGTCACCATTATATATAAAGACATGGAGAGGGACTTGCTTTCCGAATGGGAGGAGGGTGTAAAAAGCAGAAGGAAAAACTAACGTTTCAGGAGACTGTGAGGGAGGTGATTCTCCAATGAAACTCATTTTTTGCCTTTTACATGCCATGTTCAGAATACAAGGCAAATCAAAATAGTGGAGACTCACTGACTCCAAAGCAAATACTTCCATACAAGTTGAGGCTTCCAGAGCTTCTCTTTCATCCAGCTAGCAATATGCAATCATAAGCCTTGACACTAGACACTTGACACCTTTAAAGATTTAATCATCCTGCAGCACTCAGGTAAACTGGGATCAAATCCCTACCCTCTAGGAAGTCTTCACTAGTTACAGAAAAATGACAAAACCTTGGCAGTAACATCTTAAGACAATGAAATTAAAAACACAGTCCAAACATACATGATAAACGTTGGCAGCCTGAGACACTGCACACACACACACACACACACACACATACACACACACA
>PVKC010021538.1:0-18099 GCA_004027635.1 Crocidura indochinensis | reverse complement strand
ATGTTAAACCAACCCTGCATTCCTGGAATGAAGCCTACTTGATCATAGTGTATAATCTTCTTGACGACGCGTTGCATCCTATTTGCCAGGATTTTGTTGAAAATCTTAGCATCAGCATTCATCAGGGATATTGGTCTGTAATTTTCTTTTTTGGCAGCATCTCTATCCGGTTTTGGTATCAAGATGATGTTAGCTTCATGAAAGCTGCTTGGGAGTATTCCCGTTTTTTCAATTTCATGAAAGACCCTGGTTAGGATTGGTTGTAGCTCCTCTTGAAAGATTTGAAAAAATTCATTTGGAAATCCATCTGGGCCTGGGCTTTTCTTTTTGGGCAGATGTTTGATTACAGTTCCAATTTCCTCAGTGGTGATCGGGGCGTTTAGATAATCTACCTCCTCTTTATTTAAATGTGGAAGGTTATATGAGTCCAAGAATTTTTCCATTTCTTCCAGGTTCTCATATTTAGTAGCATAAAGTTTCTCGAAGTAGTTTCTGATTACCCTTTGGATCTCTGCGGTATCTGTCGTGATCTCCCTCTTTTCATTTCTAATACTTGTTATCAGATTTCTCTCTCTCTTTTTCTTTGTGAGTTTTGCCAATCGCCTATCAATCTTATTTATTTTTTCAAAGAACCAACTTTTGGATTGATTTTCGGTTTTCCACTTCATTGAGTTCTGCTTTCAGCTTTGTAATTTCCTTCTGTCTCCCTATTTTTGGTTCCTTTTGTTGGTCATTTTCTAACTTTTTGAGCTGTGTCATTAGGGTATACTTTTTCAATTCTTAAGATCAATTTTACCTGATATTTGTTATTATTAGGAACTTAATGTAATAATATTCTTTGAGGTCCAAAATTTGATTTTTAATAATATATACAGGGAAAGACACTAAAATTATCAGCCACCATAAAACTGACTACATTTGTATAATTTCTGAATATTTTAAAATGTTAAATATAACATTCTTATATTTTATGTGTAGATTATTAGTCAAGGTTCTATATCTTCAACTGTGAGATGTAGTTTTTGTTTTATAACTTATGACCATTATAGTTATACAGTTTATAAATATTATAAAACCTAAATTTATACTGTAAAACATACAATATTAATATATATTATTACACAAGATCTAAAATTCTGAACTCATCTTTAAATTTATGGGTCTTAATCAGTCTATATGTCCTAGAGTTATTTGCATTAGTAGTAAAAATTTCAACTTAAAATATATTCACTCTTTATTGCAAATATATAGGCTTTTATGATCTGACAACAAATGAGACATTTTATCATTTAGATTGTTTGATAAGCTTACCATTTCTACCTGTATTTACTATAAAAAAACTGATATTAGTAATATTATTTAAAACTCAAGCATTAATTAGAATTGTCTTATTAAATTAAATCACTCAAAATACTATACAAACTAAAATAATAAATTTTCACTTGATAGTAACACTAATATATTTCTTTGAGTTCATTGGCTTAAATTTTGAACTATATGAATTCATACAGCTGATGTGGCAGAAGAAAATTTTTATTGTAATTTAGCAAAAATGAGTATTTAAGATGTATTTTTAAATGTTCTAAATTTAATTTTAACAAGCAAGTAATATTGTGGATTGCTTAAAATGTTTGTACCTGTAACTGAAACATTAGAGATTTCTCACAATGGATGTAAGAAACAAATGTATATTCTAAAAGATTGGCTTTATTTTATTTATTTATTTATATTATAAATATTTTATATTTATAGTGTTTTGCATTTATATTACATTATATGTTATACATATATATTTATATTATTTTTTTTATTTTACTCAAATGTCTTACCAGTTTGTCAGATAATTAAGGATAAAGAGTACAGAATTCTTACTACCAATAAGTAGATAGTACTACTGTAAAAATGAATGAAGACATTATTATTTTGCAGTAATTTAAAATCCTTGGATAGGAACCTGAAGCAATGCAGAAGAGTTGAAATGAGTTTATGCTCACTAGCTAATTGCAGGAAATATATATATCAAAAACAAGTATTTTGATAAGATGATAACTTTTTGTTCGGGGAGATCGTTTCTAATAGTTCTTGAGGGAGAGTTGGTGTCAGGGATTAAACCAGAGGGGTTTACGGCCTAAAAAGCAAGCATGTTAACCTCCATTCTATTTCTCAGAACTGAATAACTCAAACAATTCCAGGTAAAAGGTGATGATAATAGTGAAAGATTTGAATAGGTTTAAAGTTCATACTAGGAATTTATTTTTTGAATCATATTGAATAGTGAATTTAAAAATAAAACATTCCGGGAGATAGCATGGAGGTAAGGCGTTTGCCTCTCATGCAGAAGGTCATCGGTTTGAATCCCGGTTCCCCATATGGTCCCCCGTGCCTGCCAGGAGCAATTTCTGAGCATGGAGCCAGGAGTAACCCCTGAGCACTGCCAGGTGTGACCCAACCCCCCCCCCAAAATACAATAAAATAAAACATTGCATATAACAATATATTTTCGTTCAATATATTTGAGCAAATGTCTGTAAAAAATGTAGAGGGAATAGGGTCATGAAATCCTAAAAAATGAAAGGAAAAATGCTTGTCTTGCATATAACTAAGACTGATTTAACATCTGGCTCCACCTATGATCCCAAAAAAACTACAAGGAGTGTTCTATGAGCACAGAATCAGGAACAGGTATAAGCACTGTTGGATGTGACTTAATATCGTCCATCCTCAGAAATAGTGATGGGAGGCTAAATGCTATGAACATTTTAAAAGGTTACATTAAACACATGGCATATGATAATTGTTCACACTAATTTTAGGGGCTGCTTGGATGAGAATGACTAACGTGATTAGACAACCTGTCCATGATTTATGATTGACATTATTTGAAGCATTTTCATGGTTGTTCCTTCTGACCCAAGATTATGATAATTAATGAAAACACAAGTGATTTATTGACGCTAATTTTTGTCATAGCATCATTACTACATCTTTCAGGACCTTGAGCAAGTCTGTTGAAGATTCAGAACTTCATTACACGTAGTGCAGTACATTTTGTGCTCCATCTTAACATTTTCCTTTAGCTGTGTCACATTTCTGATGATATGAGACATGACATATTTAGCTCAAATTTTGCAAGCGAAACATAAGGCAGCTGATGGATGTAGTCACTGAAAAGGCTTACAATTTAACCCAATCTACTTCCAGTGTGTTTGAGAGTACAGAAGTTCATAAAAAAACATTTGCTGGGAGTTACATGGGGTTTTGAAAGGTCAATAAAGTTATCCTAGGTATATAAAAATACACCTGTATTTTTAAATATATTTATTAAGTCATTTTATTTTATTTTTTGTTTTTTTTGAGCCACACCTAGTGACGCTCAGGGGTTACTCCTGGCTATGCGCTCAGAAATCAATCCTAGCTTGAGGGACCATATGGGATGTCAAGGGATTGAATTGTGGTCCATCCTAGGTCAGACACGTGCAAGGCAAATGCCCTACTACGTTGCCACTGCTCTTGCTCTTATTAAGTCATTTTAAAATATTGGTGGCTTGAAAGTGGGTTGTCGTTAATAGTTGAAAGAAAAATGATATAAAATATATTTGAGTTAATTATTGTAAGACTATGGAATCTCAAAATATTATTATTAGATAGCAATAACAAAATATTGTAAATAGAGATCTTCCAGGATTATGGTGTCCCTGATTTGCTTTATATAAACATAAAACTTTCAGTATCATTTGTTTCATGGTATTGCTGATGGTGACTATATTTTAAAATTGATCTTCAATACCTACTGCGTATCAGTTATCTCCTTTAATAGATTGAACATAAAAATGATCTTATCTTGAGCATAAATATTTTAAACATGGGATTTTGAAAAGTTAATCAAAACATTGATATAGAGAAGCAACATTTATTTTCACTTGTTTTATTTTATATTTTGATATTTATGTATCTATAAATATTAACTAATCAGAAATAATAGCAGAGTTTATACAGACATATAACTAATTTTTAACAGTTTAAAGTTGAAAACCCTTTGTACATTTTGGAAACTTATAAAGCTGAAAACAACATAAAGTTTCAGAGTAAAATGACCTAATATTAAAAAAGTTAAATACAAATAATTTTTCTCACACAAAATGGAATTATGTTAACATTTTACAAAAGATAATTGCACCACGGCAGATATCATGCTACATAAATAAAACATGATGAATACTTTTTGTCAGTGTGTTTGCTTTTCTTGTTTGAATTCTGGATCACATTTCTCTGCTTTCACATTTGTCATGACTTGAATAAATCATGGAAAATAAGAGTAAAAGCCAAACCTTCAGTAATAGTTATGCCTGTATTTTCTGTTTTAGCCTTGTGTCAGCAAGGAGTTCAGATTGGTAATGATTCATGTAGCATTTTGTTAAAACTATGAAATCTTAAAAGATTTTATATGTGGTTATATAGAATTTATAGACCAAGTATATAAATCTTTATGAAAAACAGTAAGTTGAATCATTATGGCCATAGACAGTGAAAGTGTTTACAAATCATTTTTCACTGCTGTGTACTATACTTTGTTTATGCTATTAATATTTTTGGGGGGTCACACCTGGCAGTGCTCAGGGGTTACTCCTGGCTCCATGCTCAGAAATTGCTCCTGGCAGGCACGGGGGACCATATGGGGCACCGGGATTCGAATCGATGACCTTTTGCATGAAAGGCAAACGCCTTACCTCCATGCTATCTCCCGGGCACCGCTATTAATATTTTATCATTAAAATAATTAACTCATTGTACTTCCCTAGCATAATAAAAGTTTCATGGAGGCAAAAATTTGTCCACATTATATTTGTTTTCCTGTCCTCCAATCATTGAACACTTTTCACAATCAATAGTCAATAATTATATAGGACTAGATTATATCAATATTATATGTAGTCCTTTCATGTCTTTGTCATATTTAAAAGAATATCATGCATTTTATTGATTGGATTCCCACAGATTAGAACATTAGCTTTGCCTTGATTCAAGAGAATATTTTGGGGGCCTGAGCCATAGCACAGCAGTACGTCATTTTCCTTGCACGTGCCTGACCCAGAATGGACCTTGGTTTAATCCCGGTGTTCCATATTGTCTCTGAAGTTAGGAGCCATTTCTGAGCAAAGAGCCAGGAGTAACCTCGGAGGGTCACCAACTGTGGCCCTAAAACCAAAAACCAAAAAAAAAAAAAAAAAGAAAAGAAATAGGGAGAATATTCTGAAAATAAGAGATTGTTTTACATTAATAGATGAAAATACTTAAAAATGAAAATATTCAGATACACTGGAATAAAAGCAAACATGGGCATATCCTTGTCTATATTGATGTCTAAATTTAAATTGAGTTTTCAATTCCAAATTAAATATTTTGCTGAACTACCACTGATCGTCTAAAACCTAGTCATTTTTAAGAGAAGATTCAGTAAATCATATTTGTATCACAAAAGTAAATCCATAGTATGCGTATTTTTGCTCAATATTCCATTTTTTTTTACTGTTTACTTATCTTGCTAATGATGACAATTTGTAGTTCTAGCTACTTATCTTGACATTGAGGGCTTTTAATGATTCGTTCTTGCCACTCGGTAATAATTACTAATGAACTATTACCCCATTATCCTCTCAGAAACAAACAAACAAACAAACAAACAAAAAACAGCAGCTCCATCCTACCTACTAAACAGACAATGCTGATTCAGAGCTCCATGAATTTTCTTTTTCTCAGATGTTTATTTGGGATCAAAATCTTTTTTCTTCTGTAATTTCCTAGAAAACATGGATTGTTTTTCAGAAATCGAGTTTTCTATCAGTTCCAGAATTTTCTGCACAAGGTATAGTTTTCACTGTATATTCTTGAGATTACTTTCAATTTATACCTGCATGGAGCAGGTGGTGTTTTAACATTCGTTTTCATTTTAGGCTTCTTTTACTACTATAAAGTCTTTGAAGGTCAGTTTTGTGTTTTTGCATCTTTTTATATGCCCAACCTAGCAAACCATCTGGGATACTTCAGATGCTCAATAAATATTTGTAAAGCAAATTATCTAATTTAATCTTCACAACCATACATGCTGACAAAAGAAGATGCTAAGGTTTAAAAAGGATGAATGGGCCAAGGTCATAAGGTTATTAAATGACACATAGTTTTCTTTCAGATGAATATTCCTTCACCAACTTTGTAGTAGGCTTCCTGATTTTCTCTCAGAAATACAGAGAGAAATATGTATGTTTGAATCCATCCTAGAAAACTGAGTCCTGTGGTTACTCTGATACAACAGTATTTTCAATGAGTATCTTTCTTACCTTTTATGACGTTTTTGTCAATAGCATCTTCAAAGACAACTTTTATTGAGCCCAAACATTTTCTTTTGAGTTCAATGAAGCAATTCTAAATAGTTATCACTTACTTCCTCTCCATTAGCTAAAGAGAACATGACATGTCAACTTCCATGTTGGTTGATATTTTTCCTGCAGATATAGACAATCCTTCACTAAAAAATTTTCTAACACATCATCACCACTTTCCCTCAGTAGAGTAGCCACTTCCACGACCTCCATTCATCAAGCTACCCTGTGTACCATAGATAAGTTCATTTTTAGGATATTACTTTTATAATGCCAATATTCCTGCTAGTCTATTTATTACGATTAAAACTTAGACCCAGATAATTGATGATTCAGCATATCTGTTTTTCTCGTCTTTTTTTCTTTTTTTTTAATAGTTCTATATTTTTGCTTTTTATTATGATCTTTTTTTTCTACCTGGGTTTGCTTTCTTCTTTAGTTGAGTCTCATTCAACTGAGATCGACCCTTTATCCATTAACAACACACTTTCATGTCACTTTCTGAAGCCATCTCTTAACTAGTTAATCATTTCATCCTCTATGCTTTATAGCATCCATCATATTTCATCATATTATAATATAGTTATCTGTTTGTGTGCTTTCCTCTTGCATTTTGAATATTAAAAATTCTTTAAGGATAGGGACTAATTTTAGTCTATACTATTTCAAAAATCCCAGCACAGTACCTAGTAGTGATATAGCGCATATTTGTAAAACTAATAAATGAGCAAATTAATTTTGACTTTCTTTTCCATGTGTATTTTCAACTTTCTTCCTCTTTTCACACTTTGTTTACTTTTCTTAAGTTTTTACATTAATCTTAAAATCTCAAGTGCAATAATTTATTTAAAAAGTATAATACAAAGTGACAGTCAATATTATTGAAAGATTTTTAAATATAAGTATATATGCAACAAGACCATGAAATGTCTAACATTGAATAGGAAAACTTATTGTTTCAATTATCATTAGCTTCTTTTGACAGATTTTAATGTTATCCATTTTTAACTTATGCTGCTTATTCACAACACACAGAAAGACACACACATACACACAAAAATTCAATTTCCCTCGAGTCAGATCAAATTTTACCTTTTCCATTAAACTTTACATAAATAATTCTATTATGTCATGTATTTTCCCTCAAATTTCCTTTTATATTTCTTGTGTAAAAGAAAAATTATTTTTTACTCCAGTCAAATATTTGATCTTTTTACTCATCTTAAAGTCAGCTCAATTTCAAAGCTTTTTTTAAAGTCACAGTCAGCAGCATACTTTCTACTTCATTTTTATGAAGTAGAAGGAGAGGTAGTGGGTGACGGGATAGGACAGGGAAATGTATGCTACAACAATAGTGGAAGAAAGTAGTCAACAGGGAGGAAGAGAAAAAGGTGTTGAAAATAAGTAAAGTTTAATAATAGTCGTGTAAACCACTATACCAAATGTTATTTTACAATAAACAAAACCAACAATATAGTTCTGAGCTTGCAGTAAATTGCTTAGTATAGTTACAGTAAATTGTTTAGTTCAGATAGTTACAATGACCCCACTAAAGGATATGACAGTTTTCATAAATTTACTTTTAATCAAATCTTTTTCTATAATTCCATTAACTATCTAGTTGTAAAACTCAATATTACGGAAATTATTCATGCTTGGGGAAGGTTGGCAATGATTCTCATTGATGACAATGTTAGAAGGAATGGTAGAGGTGGTGGGATTGGTGTTATAACATCAAGTGGCAGATAAAACTGTATTATGAGAAAATTTATAACTATTGGTATTAAAATTAATACATTTAATATTTTTTAAACTTTCTGTCATAGAGGGTAGGAGGGAATTAGGGGCAATGATGGACCAATGTTGACACTGGTAAAAGGAAAGGTATTGGAGCATTGTATGTCTGAAATCCAATTATTAGCAACTTTGTAATCCGCAACAACTCAATAAAATAAAAAATAAACAAATAAGGCAATAGTAAATCTTGATGCTATAGTCAGGGATTATTAACCTAAGGATATCTTGTCTTACAACTATGTGTTCTCATGAAAAATGAACATCCTAACATAAACACTAGTTTCCTTGGATTGAATTGGCCACAAACTAAACGTTTCTCTTTTTCTCCCTTATCTAAGTTATCTCTCTTCTGATATTTGTGAGCATTCAGCCAGGCTCTTTTTTTCCATGGATAGTATGAAGCTTGAATTCTTTAAACTATAGCTCCTGTCATGCTTTTAATGCATAATTTCAATTCTGTAAATCTTTCTCCACAATAAAATACATGAAATTTTGGTTTTGCACGTTATTAAATAACTGCTTCTCAAAAAACAGTCATTTCCCCCCAAGAAACACAAAATAGTATATTAAGTAAAGTTTATATTTATTTTATTTATTGTCATGTAGGAAATATTGTTACAATAGTGTTAAAGTTTATGATAATAGCATGCAAAGTTACCATATCACAGCACCAAAGTGCCCCCCTTCCTCTCACATCTATCTTATTTCTCTGTCACCTCTGCATAGTTTTAATTTTCATCACCCTTATCACTTTCTTCATAATAAATTCCTAAACCAGGGAAAGTGTTTGCCATTATATATAATGGCAAAAATAATAAGAAGTTATTATTTTTTAATTTACTTTATATTTTATATTTAAATTACCTTGTCATTTGCTTTATACCTTTTCTAGAAATTGTATCTTTAGCTAACCAAAATATTATTTTAAACTTTTAGTTAAATATTCATTGTTGCTAAATATTTACTAACTAGGATTCAAATACAGCTTCATTTTAAGTTCATTTACTCTATAAAACTTTTATTGAAAGCTTGAATGGGGTCCCAGGAGATAGCATGGAGGTAAGACGTTTGCTTTTCATGCAAAAGGTCATCGGTTCGAATCCTGGTGCCCCATATGGTCCCCCGTGCCTGCCAGGAGCAATTTCTGAGCATGAAGCCCTGAGTAACCCCTGAGCACTGCCGGGTGTGACCCAAAAATCCAAAAAAAAAAAAAAGAAAGCTTGAATGACAGAGTGAAGCAGCAGAGTTAAACTATGGAATGTTTTTTGCCTTTAGAGTGGAAATTATAGCTTCAAGTTATACTAATACCAAATGTGTTTGGTAGATAAATTAAAGTATAACTATATTTTTGACTCTTCTAATCTGACATATAAATTTCATGTACACATTAAATTGATATATAATAATATTGAGTATTTACTTAGGAGAAACATTGAAGTTTTATGTGGCATTACACGATGTTTTCATTTTTGTTTTTGGGCCACATCCAGTGGTGCTCAGAGATTACTCCTGGCTCTTGTGCTCAGAAGTCGCTCCTGGCAGGCTCTGGGAGGACCATATTAGATGCCAGTAATTGAGCCAGGGTCTGACCCGAGTTGGCTGTGTGCAAGGCAAAGGCCCTACCTCTGTGCTAGCACTTATGCCTGGCATTAGATAATTTTCTACAGTGTCTAAATCTTGGGTACTTATCTGAGATCTATCTTTGATGATTAGAATACTTGAAATTGACAATGTAAACATAATTTTTTCATAATCATGTTTCCAATTTTAGATTTCTTAATATGCTTTAAATACATAATGTAATTTGAGAAGAGATATTGTATTAGTTTATGCAATTAGTATAGTGGATGGTTGACATGTGAATCTACAATCACTGTGGGATTTAAGTAGTTCTCAGAGATTTTTGATTCAGTCATTGAGATATTATCTTCTTAATGCATTATAAACCGTTCCTGTGAAACTCAGACCAAAACTGGACAAAAGAAATTATAGGTTAGAGACTATAAAACCTGCTTTAAAAATAAACATCAACTGGATGACCTCATAATATGTAGATGCATGACTAGACAAGTGATTAAATACTAAATTGTTCAACAAGTTATGATAATGGAAATATTTTTTTAAAGTCATATTTAAAGTAGCATATTAAGATCTCCATTTTCATTTTTAAAAAGCCAAGATGGTCTACTCTCAGCTTGAAGTTACAACTCACTCAGAAGTAACAATTTGTTTATCTGCTGGCTCAAAACACAGAGAGCCCAGGAATGTGTTTAGAATTAGATAACAACAGTTTATAACCTTGCAATGTTTTATTTCTGTAATGACATTTCTCTTGTCTTGACTTGCCAAAGGGCTATTTAGGCATTGTTATCTGATGGAGTTTCTTTTGACTTTACCTCTTCCTCAAAGAAGTCTAGAAACCAAGAACATTTTTTGTAAAAAAAAATACAAACTAGTTATTTAAAGCAGTCTTAAATACAACTGAGCAAAGTTTTATCTTTGCAGTGATTTTTCTAATGTACTACATTAGTTTTTATTAGAGTGATATTAACATCCCAGTAATACACAGAAATGTCATGATTTTTGTCTATTTTTATTACCTTATGGTAAAGGATCACCTAGTGATCACTTAATTTTTATTATTTGAAATTCATAAATGTATGCATATATGCACTTATGTATAAAGAAGAGAATTGAGAAAGGAAGGAAGGTCAGAGAGAAAAAGATCTGCTAAAATGGTTGTGTAAATGTCAAGAAAGCACAGAAATTCTGAAATCTAGTTGGTGGTCTTATATTGAACTAACTAAAAAGGTTACTCGGAAATAAAGTTGACCCTGCAGAATGCAAAAGTCATGCCAGTCGATTTAATTTATGTGCCCACTGTCCACATTTACTTTAGCCTGTGTTAAAGCACAGAGTCCACTCTTTTATCTATTATCTACTATGCATTGTAGTTCATTGATTTTGTTTCATGTTGTGTTCAACTCTACTCCTCAGTTTCAAGTGATATTTTATTCATTGGGTTTTCTTTTGTGTTGTCTCGCCTCACACAGGATAATGAACATCATCAATTTCTTTACACACATTCTGTTTATACTGTCACACATATTTTCTCATAATCGTGATTCATCCATATTTCCCCATCTATTATATTTCAGGAAAAACAGAGGTTTCTAACAGACGTTCTGCATGAAGTGATGCTGCTTGATGGCTTGGCTAGTTCCCATCCAGTATCCCAGGAAGTGCTTCGGGCAACGGACATTGACAGGGTGTTTGACTGGATCGCATATAAAAAGGTGGGAACAGCTAAGACTTGAGTGCTAATTGGATATTTCACTAGCCTGTGGTAGCCAAACTATTTTTCTGCAATTATAGTCTTTTCATCCTGGCAGATAAAAGTGGGCTATGTATTGGAAAGGTTCCTGTCATTCATTTTATGAGTTACAGCTTTAATGTATATATCAGTGAAATAAAGTTAATATTTGTCAAATAAGCATAGAAAGGTACAAGCATTAATGAATTAGTGTTTCAAGACTTTGATGTATGAAAAGTCTTAAAAATAAATGCTTGTTTTTATTAATAGTAATGAGAAAGATGACATTTAAAGTGACAAATTATTTTTCATCAGTGTTCCTTATTTGGGCACTTTTAATTGGCTAATTCAAATGACTATAGGCAAGTAACAAGATATATGTATATTTTAAATATTAGTGAAGGAAAATTTGAAGTATTATATGTTTATAGGATAATTAAAATAATAAATGAAAATTTACATACTAAAATGGACTAAATGGAAAACAAAGATTTGGGGTCAAAGATTAGATGTTAACATAAATAAAATAAATAAAAAAACACATTTTGTTCATTTTTAGTCTAGGATTTTTAAAATTATTTTTAATTATTTCTTTATACTTGATATTGATTATTTCTTTATACTTTATTCTTGATAGTGGTGCTCAGGCCTTATTCCTTGTTCTTTGTTAAGGGGTCACTTGTAATGAGATCTAGGGACTAAGGGCTATAGGGACTGAACCCAGACCATTGTTCTCTCTCTTTCTTCCACACCTCTACCTGAGTTCTAATTTTAACAAGAGCACACATACACAATCACACACACATATATACATATATGTATATATGCATGCACATATAAATATATGCATATTTATTTGACACCTAGAAGCAACTGCATAATTTTCTAAATATTGCTAAAGTCAGGGCTGGTAAAGTAGTATAGCAGCTAGGGTACATGGCATAGACCTGACCTCAAGTAACCCATATGATTATGACTCTCCTAATGCCCAAAAGACCTATTCCTTAACACAAAGCTAGGAGAAAACCTGAGCACCTCAGGGTGTTGTCCAGTTTCCCTACCTCCAAATAAATAATACTAGAGTATATTACCAATTTTAGTAATTAAATTTAATTAAATTTGCTTTGAAATGTTTATTTGCTATACTCAGCTTACTCTTGGATCTGCACTCAGGAATCTCTTCTGTAAGGCTTAGGGGGACCTAATGGGATGCCAGGGATCACATTTGGGTTGGTTGCATAGAAGACAAGTGCCCAGCCTGTTGGATTATCAGTCTAGCCCCTGAACATTTTTATATACTTTATTGATTTAAAATGCTTTATTTTTAAAGTATTACTTTTTTCCTAAATGACACTTTTTTTTCTTATAACTAGAAGTCAATCAATGACTCGACAGAAAATCTTATAAGTAGTCATTTTGATGTTTGTCTTTTTGCTCAAATTATGTCTATCTCAATGATTATTACTTAATAATCTGTGCTTAATTTAAAAAAAAACACAAATTGTGCTCATTGAAAATACGTCTTCAAGTTATTATTAATTGTGTTGGTTCAAAAGAATGCTTTATGTCTTTTAAAAGAAAGTGAAAATGTAGAAGCAGAATATATTTATAATATAAATTAATTTTTAGATGATGATCTGGCTAGATATCTTTAATGAACATTTATTTTATATACATCTGTATTGATTCATAAAATATGAAATAGAAACTAATTAATTAAGCCAGCTTGAGATGAGTTTGGAGACACATGAAGTTATTTTCAACTACCAATTTGAAAAGACTATTTGTAAATACAAATTTCATATAAGCATGAATAACTTCAAGGAAACATATTCTCATTAAATATTATATCTGTGCTTTCACACATGAATAGCATCTGTTTCTGAATCTAGGGTGTGATTTTATGTAAATTGTGAAATGATTATCAAGATCATGATAATTAACATGTTCTTCACCTCACATGACTTTCTCTTTAATGTGTGCATATGAATGTGTAGTGAGAATGCCTAAAATCTACTCCCAACAACCTTGGTTACACAGTGCTATGTTACTATGATCACCATACTGTTTATTAGATCTTTAGAATTTATTCTTATTTCTACTGTTTTTACCTATCCCTATATAACACATCTCCTTCTGGCCTTGGCACTTGGCGACCACCATTCTAGTTTCAATTTTGCAGAAATATGCTTTTTCGATTGATTTTTCATATATAAATGGTGTCATATAGTGTTTATGTTTCCAGGAATGATTTCTTTAATTTAGCATAATTTTCTCCAGGTTGGGCCCGGAAAGATAGCACAGCGGTGTTTGCCTTGCAAACAGCCGATCCAGAACCTAAGGTTGTTGGTTCGAATCCCGGTGTCCCATATGGTCCCCCGTGCCTGCCAGGAGCGATTTCTGAGCAGATACCCAGGAGTAACCCCTGAGCACCGCCGGGAGTGACCCCCCCCAAAAAAAAAAAGAAAAGAAAAGAATTTTCTCCAGGTTAATGCTTGCCACAGTAGAGTCTCTTATTTTTATGATTCAAAAATAAATAAATAAATAGATTTATGACTCAATAATAAATACTATGTATACTTCTATATTTTGATTTATATGCTTAGATATAATTTTTTATTTTTTGAAATTTGTTTTATGGGCCACCCCTCTCTCTTTAGTTCCTTTGCTTGTTATTTAAATTATTTATTTATTTTCTTGCTATTGAGTTTCATGAGTTCTTTATATATTTTGGATATTAACCCGTTACCAGATACATTGCTTGAGTATTTTGTTCTATTTAAAAGTTGCTTTTTCTATGAATTAATTGTTCACTTTGCTGGACAGAAGGTCTTTAATTTAATATACAGTTATTAGTTAATTTGAGCCTTGTTACCAATGTTTTGGTGTCTTAGCCAAGATATTATTGCCAAGACAAAAGTTAAGAATATTTTTGTCTATGATTTCTTCTAGAACTTTTAAAGTTTGATGCCTCATATTTAAATGTTAATCCATTTTATATTGACTTTTGTACAGTGTAAGATGTAGGCAATATTTCATTGTTTAGCATATAGATTGTCCATATTTCTATCTCCAGCGACTGAAGACTAATTTCCCTTATTCCTGGAATCTCTGTCAAAAATAGTGGACTATATATGAATTGATTTTATTGTGAATCTTGTATGCTGTCCCATGATTTCAATGCGTCTATTTTATAGTATCATGTTGAATTTGATTAATTTAGTTTTGTAATAATAAGAAAATATGATGTACTAAATTCATTCTTTCTCAGAAACGCTTTGGAAATTCTGGTGTTTTCTGACACCGCATAAATTTTAATATATTTTTCTACTTCTGCAGAGTAGGTAATTTTTCAGCCATAAATATAAGCAGTTATCATTTATAGAATGCTACTATGTGCTAGGCACAATTCCAAACTCTTTATATTTATTATCTCATTTAATTCTCATAATCATCTGATAATCACTGGTATTATGATTTTCATTCCAGGCATCGGGGTATTTAATTAATCTAAGGCAAATTTTTTTCAGGAAATCAAGTGCAGCACCAATAGTCTTACCTATCATTATATTTGATCAACCAGTATAGTTATTCTGGAACAATTCATTAAACTTGTTTTTATTTTAATCATCATGTACTGAGTGGTAGGATTAATAATAAGTAAAAGTTAGGTTCTATAAAGTAATTAATATAAATATATTTTTAATTTATGGTAGGAAATTCATAAAAATATTGTGTGAATGATGCTCAGCATGGATAAATCAGATAATTCTGATTATAAAATGTTTAGTATATATTAAGAGACAGGATGTAATTTAAGCTGGTAAAAAATTGGAGGATTGCTTGTTAAAATATTTTCACTTTATCAAGCTGGTTAAGAATCCAATGGAGATTTTCAAGTATAAAAGACATATTACTAAAATTGTTTTCCAGAAATATTATTTCTGTGGTCAATGTGATAAAGCTGAAAACATAATGAAAGTGGCATTTCAACAAATACTGCATGGACTAGAGATGTAGCATACAGGATTTATTAAGTTTTTTGTAATGTCAGGTGCATTACTTAATAAAAACTCTTGCCTCTTTTGTGCTCTTTCCTCTGAGTGTCCCTGTTACTAAACATTAACCTTTGCCAACTGCAAGCTTTCATTGCATTAGCATTTCAGTAGTTTATCATTTCTTATAATAATTTCCTTAAGAGTTATTCTAATAACTCTCACTCCTGTTCTTTTGTTATTCTTCCATAGTGGTTTTATTAGCACTTTATAAAGAAATAAATTAAAGTGATACCGATTGTAGAGAAATAAAGGTTAGGAAGCAGCAGATAAAATCTAATGTATCAGGTTGTGTATTTAAATGCTGGGAGTTTTTGAAGAAAGGCTTCACTCAATACAAGTAGTCATAAGGCCAATATTGAATGAAAAATATGTATGTTTTTAAATGACATATATTTAGAACAGTAAGATAAAAACTAAAAACTAGTCTGTAAAAAAAGTTAGATACAGTGAAATAACATGTCTTCTATTTTAATAGCAGATTGAAAAGGAAAATGCTTTTATCCTAAAAGTGTAATGGAAAAGGAAAATACTGTCATTGATAAAAGAGCTGGAAAAGATGGATTGAGATAGTCTCTTTACTCTAAAAGCACAAAGGGAAATAATCAATGACCCAATGACCTAGATGATGAAAGTTAGCAAATGCTCATTAAATTTACATAAGATGCCAAGTGGGAAAATGTTGTTACAAACTTATGAGGGATAGATTCAAAAAGCACCATAAAATGTAAAGAAGTGTATTCAAAAACAACATTTTTCAACGGTTGTTATATGAAAGTTTATACATTTTAGAGACCAAAGAAAAATGAATCAAACCAATGGAAAAAAATTGACAAGCGGTATAAAAATCTATATGTGTCACGGTGAGCATATTTAAAAATTGGAGAGTCACAAGAAAACACATATATCACTTATCATTAGGGAAATCTAAATCAAGATAACAATGAGATATCATTTTACCCCAGTGAGGATGGCACATATCAAAAATACTGGCAATAATCTCTGTTGGCAGAGATGTGTTGAGAAAGGATCTCTCATCTGCTGCTGGTGAAAATACTATCTGGTCCAAATCCTGTGCAAAACAGCATGGAGGGTTCTCAGTAAACTCAAAATTGAACTGCCATGTGATCAAGTACTCCTGCTTTTAGGTATATATACCCCCAGGATAGAAATATATTTATCCAAAAGTATGTATGCACACATTATTCATCGCAGCACTCCGTACAATTGCTGAGACTTGGAATCAACCTAGATGTTCAACAACAGATAAATGGATCATGAAGATGTGGTCCATATATACAGTAGACTACTACATAGCTTTAAGGAATGATGCAAATTTGAAATTTGAAGCAACATGAATGGAACTAGAAGATATTATGTTAAATGAGGAAAGCCACAAGAAGAAGAATAAAGGCAGAATGATATCATTTATATGTGGTATTTAGAATAACTGCAGGAAGAAACAAAATGGACTCAATGGTAGTTAATTCGAACACTATTGACTCCAGGGTATAGCAAGAAGAAGGAAAGAAACTGAAAGGAAGAGAAATACAAAATCTTATATTCTCTAATTTTTTGAGGAGACACACCTGGTGAGGTTCAGAGGTTACAACTGGCTATGTGCTTAGGAATCACTTCTGGCTCGGGGACCATATGGGATGCCAGGGATCGAACCAAGGTCTGTCCTGCATCTCCACATGCAAGGCAAATGCCCTACCGCTATGCTATCTTTCCGACCCAAAGCCTATATTCTCTTTTATACTTCCAAGAGACCTGCAGCAAGGGATACAGCTGATTAGGTTGAGCAGGTGTTCAACTGCTCTTTCTAGATGTCTATAATAATGGTCTAATGCTTTTATCCACAGAACCAGATATAAAATGCACTTTGAAGCCATGGACTCCCACTAGAGTGTTCACTATATGAAGTTTTTAATTTTATTATATCTGTATTAGCTCTTTAATATTTTTGTTTACAGTTTTTCTGGAGATATACTTTTGCATCCCAGTACTTTATTACATTACACTTCAAATACAGTGAGCATTATGATATTGTATTGACAAATATTCTCATCTATTTTCCATTTGATTATGCCTGCTAATATGATCTAATGTTAATGTCCAAGGATACCATTGGAATAAGCAACTGCAAGCCATAGATTCTTGCTACAGTTCTCATTTATGTTTTTGCCATTTATTTTCAGTTCAAGCTGGTTTGCTATCTTATCATTATTCCCATGTTTCCCTTTGCTTTCAGGACAGGTACTTGGATACTCAAGTCCTGTTTGATGATACTTCAATGAATGTAGACTCATTTTACAGTGCTCATTACCATATTGCTTAGTATTATAGACTTGAAAATTATGATTATTTTAGGAATTATCTATGCAAAATCTAACCCATTGCCTTTCTTCAACCAAGTTTAGCCTCACCAATAATGATTTGCCTAGGAATTTGATAACCTCCATCTGACCTGCTGATTAAATTTTTTAAGCACTCTGACCCATTCCACCTGGGTCATTTTTTTCAATCTCAACCTATAGATCAATCTTCATTGTTT
>PVKC010021537.1:0-18110 GCA_004027635.1 Crocidura indochinensis | reverse complement strand
TGATCATGAACAATGTGGCTTCAAAAAAAAAAACCCACACATGTCTGAAAACACCAATTGTAATCTTGCAGGCATCCATCAATATGGCCACAGAACCCTACACAAGCAGAACAGCAAGAAGTTCACAAATGGGGGCCAGAGAGATAGCACAGAGGGAGGGAGTTTGCCCTGCATGCAGAAGGACAATGGTTCAAATCCCGGCATCCCATATGGTCCCCCGAGCCTGCCAGGAGCGATTTCTGAGAGTAAAGCCAGGAGTAACCTGAGCACTGGCGGGTGTGACTCAAAGACCAAAAAATAAATAAATAAATAAATAAATAAAAGAAGTTCAGAAATGAAGCCTCTCAAGGCCCAATGAAAGGATCTGGAACCCTGACCTTAGAACAGATTGGACTGTGAGGAACCAAAGACTCATTCTGATCCATCCACAGGCAGAACCAAAGAGAAGGCTGGGAAGATTCAAGAACTTCCCCTGGGCAGATGTCTAGTGCCCCCTAGTGTGTTTCTAGGAGAAATAAAGTTGCTTCTTTTTTAAAAAATATGAAAGGTAGAAAAATATTATCAGCAAAGCTAAGTTTTCAACAAGCAATTATTTCGGCTATGCATGCTACTTAACACCAACTGTTACACTACCTTTGGGAAAGAGGGAGGCCACCTTTTCATATGTATCACTACAAGCTCTTATTCATTTTTTTTTTTTTTTGGTTTTTGGGCCACACCCGGCAGTGCTCAGGGGTTACTCCTGGCTGTCTGCTCAGAAATAGCTCCTGGCAGGCACGGGGGACCATATAGGACACCGGGATTCAAACCAACCACCTTTGGTCCTGGATCGGCTGCTTGCAAGGCAAACACCACTGTGCTATCTCTCTGGGCCCTTATTCATGACTCTTACAGAACTCTAACTATCAGACAATCTTTACTTCGTGGGCATGCAAAAACTTTCTGAGTGCCTGACCTGGGCAAAATCACTTAGATGTACATTTCTCTTATAATCCACAAAGAGCTCTTGAAGATGCTATGAAGCCCATCTTACAGGTGAGAAGGCATCAGATCTCAGTCTTTGGTACGACTGCCATTCTGATCCTATGGCCTGTGAGTCAATTCCTATCTTATGTGTCACCTACTTAAGAATGCTTTCTAGCTATAAACACTGTACACTGAAATTATATATACATCCATATTATAAATTTATATATGTGTATATATATATATCTTTTTAAATTTAGAGTCAGAAAACAATCCTATGTAATAATAACAGCAGCCATGCTGAGTATTACTGTTTTTAACTATCTTCTATTTTATCTGCTTGAATCCCTTCCCTAAAGGTATGTCAAAATGCATTAGATACATGCCAATTTTTCTCCCCTAAAACTCTGCTTGCTAAACAGTTCTTTTAACTCCAGATAGTTTTGAAATTCAAAATAGTTCTCCCTTTCTGCCTTCATGTGTACTATGTAAGGGCCACCAAGCCTGAGAAGGGCAGTTCAGGACTGACTGTAAGGAAAAAAGCCTAATAGTGTGTGTTAAATCTTTGCAAAAAGAGATAGTGCCAGCTCCAGTCATTTTCCACTTACTGCAATATCCATGAAAGGAATTCTACAATAGAAGCACAATGAGTACAATTTGATTTTTAAAAATATATTTGAAGCACCAAGCTGAGTGTTTAATAGTTTGCATTTCTGTAGTGCAATAGGTTTTCTATTTCAGACAGCTAAGAATCCCTAACAGATTAGTCTAATTTGCTAAATCGAGATACTCAATGTTTTTACTTTTCTTATCTGCCTCTTTATGGTCTATCTGGGTGTACTTAATTGGCACATCTGAGCAGATGAAATACCCTCAGTTAGGAGTCCAGATCTCACAGAGTAAATTAAGACTGATGCAGACAATTATACACTGGAGCTGAGAAGGAGAGGTGTGTGTGTGCAGAGCACAAAGCAGAATTAGTCTTCATTTGTGTCTTGGCTTTACCATTTAAACGAAGCCAAGATGCTATCGAAGAAGACTCCTTAAGGGAGTAACTTTTTCTTCTCTCTTTAAAATACAGATCCTTAAAAGAAAGAAAAATAAAGAGCGTAGGTTTATTTCTTGAGAAAGAAATGAAACTCCGGCAACTAAGAATAAGAATAGTTTGAACAATTAAGGTTTCTGGATCAAATCAAGATTAAACTTCATTAAATCCATTAAATTCAGATTTGAGGGGGATCAAGAGGATTTAATGGATTTTTTTTAAATGGTACAAGTAAATTAGAATCTATATGGTAATTTCGGCTTTGCATAAACAGAGCCTGCCGGTGCTGAATCCACACCCAAATGCAAAGGTCCAGTTAGAAGAAAAACTGAGGTCAATCCCAGCATAAAAGAGTTTCTAGGGGTACAGGGCCATCTTTCAGCAGAAGGCAAGAAAGAGGATCCTTGAAAAAAATACAATGGCCACAGAGAAATGAAGAGAGTGGCTCTAATGGGCATGACACTCAGCAGAGTTTCAGGCAAGAAACAGGAACCTCATAAAGCATGGAGCTGGTCCTAACCAGCAAAGAAGGGTCTGAGACGTAGAACTCTAAGTCCAGATGCAGCAGGTAGGCACCACAGTCTGACAAGACCACGAGTGGGGCAAGTCTCAGTCCTAGTTATTTCGGGCATGCTACCTGAGCTTTCCCAACTCAGGCTCCTTCCTCCTAGAAGAAACATATCTGTCCAACCACCCCATTTCCTAAAAAAAGTTATTCCCCATCCACACTTGAAGAGCTACAGAAAGTGAGCCCTAAATAGACCCATCTACTACCAGAATCCTCAGTCCATCACTGTGGGGTGCACCAGAGCAGGGTATTACTCACTTTAAGAATGAAGAGGATTACAGCAATGATGACACAGAAAATGAAGCACTGCCAAGAGATGAGCATCCATTCAATAATGCTATCAGATAGCCCCTCTTACCAAGAGCACCTAACTCTGAACATACAGCATCCACACATACCCACACACATACACAAATTTCCAAGAGTTTTCCAAACATCTCTATTGGCTTGATCCCTCTCAGCATTTGAAGATGCCAAACCCATTCTAGAACCTCAACGTCCATAGTCAAAACAACCCAACCAGGATTCTACTCATACCTGAGAGCAGAGGCACAAATATTCTAGAATAGATGATAAAGAAACACCCAGCTGATGAATGAGGCCTGGGGAAGTGTTAGGAAATAACCTGTAAGATTTCCACAGTGTAAGATTTCCACAGTCAAGGGTCTCAACAGCCCTTCTCTATGCAGATTCTGATGAATAATAAAATAAGACTGAAGAGAAAAATTTTTACTCAAATACCATCTGACTGTAGATTCAGATCACACCTAACCTGCCAGATTTCCTAGACTCTCCAAATTTCCTAGACTCTTCTATTGTCCTCATCCAATTCCCAAATGCTTACTTTTCGTTTGTTTTTGTTTTGTTTGGGGGCCAGAGCCAGCAGTGCTCAGGTCTTACTCCAGGCTCTGCACTCAGGGATAACTCCTGGCAGGCTCAGGGCGACCATCTGACTGCCAGGGATGGAAGACAGGTAAGCCACGTGTAAGAAGTCCTATCTGCTGTTCTATCACTCCAACCTATGGTTTACTTTTTTTAAAAAATAAATATTATATATTTAATCTGTTAATAATAAAAGTAATGATTTGATATGTGTAATATAAAACTATAATTAAAATATTTATATATTACATAAGTATGATATATTAGGTTAAGTATATATACAGTTAAATGCTAAATAGATTACTTACATTTATTTCCTACTTATTTCCTAAAATGCATATACACATTACATAAAACATTGCTTTTCTTTGCTATTTTAATATAATTTTTAATTGAATCACTGTGAGATACAGTTACAAAGTTGTTCATAATTAAGTTTCAGTCATTTTTAACTTGTGTTTCTAACCCAGGGTGGTGGTTTCTAGGCAGTGAGGTGTTGATTCTTGGCACCACCGTGTGGTCACATCTGGATATTACATATCTCACCAAATTCCCTTAATTGAAACCTTATCCCATCTTCAACTTTAAAGATTAAATTTAAAGATTGTGGAAAGTTTATTAACTAGAAATAACCACAAAAAGTGATGAACAAAGTTTTTTACAGACCTAAGCAAGTATAATAGCTTAAAAATTAGGCATGAACAAAGACTGGGGTAAAATGCAAAAATAAAGACATAGGTAGGTTTTCCCATCTTAATATGATCATATTTTCATAATAAAAAGCAGGGAATCAGAAATACTAAAATACAGGAGGAGGAAAAGAGCCTTTAAACCACCTGGATTAGTCCTTACCTAAATTTAATTGTATCATAACTGTGAAAGAAAGTTTAAAAAAAAAAAATGCCTGGTTGCCCTGTGCTAGACTTCCTGAATCAGCATCTCCAGGTGACAAGACTTCCAGGTGAATGGGGAAACCAGCTTGTGACCTGGGAACCTTTGCTTTTCCTTCTGCTCTAAGCCAGGGAACACAGGCTGTCAGGGGGCCAACTTGAATATAGCTGAAACATGAAAATAGAAAGAGGAGCTCCAGAACCAAGATAAGTGTCAGGAAAAAAATAAAAACCTAACCCCATAGTAACCTAACCACAGCAGCAGACAGAATTAGGAAGTGCATTCATTCCTCATGCTTCAGTCATGCCTGAAGCCAGGCTGATTACAACTGAGGACAGGAGGAACAGTTAGTGGGACTGCTCGTGCCTTATCTTAAGGTAGGTAATTATCTGGAACAAATGTTTCTGCTTCCCCACATTCCACTACCCAGTCCCCATGTTAGAGCTCACTAATTATGGTACTTTCTTCCAGAGAACCTGCAGAAAAGAAACTGAAAAGGGTGCAAACCCCCCTCCCCAGCAAGCACTACAGATAGGAGATGTGAACACCATGGTCAAGAGCACAAAACCCAGTGAGCACTTGCAGTGACCCTAGGAAGCACAACCACCAGGCTGTATGCAAGTAAGTATTGTAACTAAATGAATGTGAACTCCCATGAACACTTTGTGTGAGCACTACAGATGGGTGTGTGCTCCCCAAGCGAGTACGGGTGGAAACACCACCACTAAAGGAGTACGAACCCCAGTAAGAGCTTCAGTGGTATCTGAGCACCAGGACCCTATGTGCATCTCCTAGGTATAGCTCCTGTCAACTCTGCACACAAACCCAGGTGATCGCAACACAACCAACAGAGTGTAAAAATAGGGAGAAAGAAATGAAGTGCAATGCTGATGACTTATTTTTTAATTTAAGTAAAAACCATGTTTCGGGTATGGAAAGAGAGTATAGCAAGGAAGGCACTTGCCTTGCACACAGCTGACCTGGTGATCCCAACCATCACATATGGTTCCCCAATCTCTGCCAGGAGTAATCTCTGGCACAGAAGAGCTAGGAGTAAGGTCTGAGCACCACCAGATATGGTCCCAAAGCAAAGTAAATAAACTGAATATTAAAATGTCTTATAAAAAATAAATAAAATGTCTCCTAAGATTTCCATACCAATGTGGTGAAAAAAAGTGAAGAGAATCTGGAACTGATGTGATAGTGCAGGGGTGGGGTGATTACCTTGGACATGGCAATCTAGATTCTAGTCCTGGCATCCTATATGGTCCCCTGAGCCCCAAAACATTAATTAATTGATTTCTTAACTTAATTAATTAGTAAATAAAAGCTTCTAAAAAGCTCTCCTGGTATGCTACCAGAAATATGAAAATCCGAATACCACTAAGGAGATCATCTCCAAACATGATTTAGGACAGAGAAAAAAGTACAACAAATGTATAAAGAAAAACAAAGAAGAAATACTTATTTTTTGATGTGATACATTTGCATCTAATACTCTTCAAGTCAGAGCTATAAAATTTTAAGAGCTATAATATTTTGGTGATAATGAGTGTTACTGATATTTCTGAAACTCATTTGAAATTTTACTGTGACTTAAGCAAAAAAATTATCTCATAATATGCCTTTGGAATAAACAAATTGTTTTACAAGCTTAACATTATTAAGAAAAACCTAATGACATGAAATTAAACCAAATCCTTAGTTAAAATGTAATCAAAATAAATTGCTCTTGATCAAAATACTGATCTATTTAAAATATATTTAATATTGACAGAATTTAATGGGAAGACTATATTGCTTCATTTGCAATCAATAAGTTGAGATGAATTTCTATTAATTTTCTTCGGTGAAGACTGACAGTGCTTATTGTTCAAGAATATTGCAAGAATACAGGTAGTAAACATGCAGAATAACTTTAAAGTCGAAGTGGGAAATGGCAGAGCTATTACTTTTTAAGGTAAGACTCCATATAAGCATTTTTGTGCTAAAGCCCTGAATTGAGATCAGATCCTCAAATTAGTCTTTAAAAGGGCTCTTATGTCTACTTGTAAAAGGCTAGGGCTATTTGTCTGTGCCAGGCTGGTGTGGGTCACATCATCAGAAGTTCTCAAGAATACAGGACCTGGTCTATCTTCCCTCAAAAAGTCAGTAGGAAGCTACAAGAAATACCGAAACTATGTTTTCTGCCATGGGGAAATAAAAAAAAAAAAAAGACAAAATGTTGAGGACTATAAAAACATAACAGGAGCAAATATTTCCAACATAAATCTGTTCAACCAATGCCTTATTTTGTTTTTGGTTTTTTTTGGCATCAGAGATCAAAGCCAGGGCCTGATGCATGGAAAACACATGGCTATGTCTGAACTACACGGTCCCAGGAACCTATTTTCTTTGAGGTCTCTTCATGTCCTGAGTGAACTAAGGGATGTGACCTGAGAAGCAACAGGACAACTCTGTGAGATTGGAGAAATATGCAGAATGTACAGCTTTTTGTTCTTGGCTCACACAAAATGTCAGCTGGGGCCAGAGAGACAGCACGGAGGTAAGGCGTTTGCCTCTCATGCAAAAGGTCGGTAGTTCAAAAACCGGCATCCCATATGGTCCCCTGAGCTTGCCAGGAGCAATTTCTGAGCATAGAGCCAGGAGTAACCCCTGAGTACTGCCGAGTGTGACCCAAAAACCAAAAAAATTAAATTAAATTAAATTAAATTAAAAAAAATGTCAGCAATGCAAAAGTTACTTCAGAGATGAAGGCTTTAACCTTTCTTTTTGTCTTATCAACATCATATACTGACAGTATGAAAATGAAAGGCAAAGTCATTCTTTCATAAAAATTGGCTTGAAGTGAAAACAGGCTGTGCACTGCAGAGAACAATTCTGGCATGACCTCAGGTTCTAACTTGGTAGATGACCACTTTTCAAGACAAGGAGATTTCAAAAGAAATTTCACAGCTGACTCATTTGGGGTCAACCCTATTGAGAATTTAGGGGCTTGGCGGGTTCTAACAAACTAAGTCTGCGGGGGCTGAATTTCTAGGAAAAAACATAGCTAAACACATAGGCCTACACCTGGATCTATTTGTAAACAAACCACTACTGAGAAAATAAGTGTTACAATCTGCTTATGATCTTGAAAACTGACCTTAACCGTTGCTTAAAATACTCCTCATTTCCATCATCCCGACATCTCACTATTTTCCTGCTCTGTCCTCCTCCTTCTCCTCCAGTGGTTTCAGCTTCATCTTCAGAGCTTGGGAAAAAGTCCTCGTCGAGTTCTTGTACCGTAACTTTCTTTGGCTGTTTCTGGTACTTGGGCACAGACCTGAGTTCACTGACTTCTCCCGCCTGTGTGGTTCCTACTTGCTCCTCTTCCCCTTCCTCCTCCTCCTCCTCCTCTGAGGGCAAATACTCGGACTCTTCCCCCTCAGAGTCTCCCTCAGCCTTTGGCTTTCCATCACTCTCTGAGGGTTTCTTTCCTCTTGGCAATCCTATGTTTCCCTGGAGGCGAAGAGCCCTCCTCTGCAGCTTCTGGAGGTGCTTTTTCAGGCGTTTGTCCTTTTTGGAGAGAGTCTGGTTTCTGTGATTAGGTTTGGTGTCACCGAGTGTCAGGTTCAGCTCCGAAGAGACTGATGAGGTCTGAGCTTTTTTGGCCACTCTCCTAGCACCAGCTTTCTTCTTCCTTTCAAAAGACAGTTTTGCTTGATCCGCTAAATATTTCTCAAAGCCCGATGCCTCATCAAGCATAAGTTTTCTAGGCTTTTTCTCCTGTTTCTGAGGGATCCAGGTACCAAAAGGTGTCATCTGGCCAGTGCGGATAAGCTCTTCCCACGCAGTCTCCTGAGCAGGCATGAGCATGCTGCCCAGAGAGGAAGGGCCAGGCTCTGAAAGAGTAACCACAAGGCAACAAACATTAGTTCCCCAGTATCTGACTGCTAAGAATAATGCTGCTGGTACTCATCATTCATAATTTATATATGTAAATTCTATGGGTATGTTAAATTTGACCATATAATACAGCCAAATATGCTTCCAAAGTGGCCCTCACAAATAGTGTTTGAGTTCAAATGATCTGTATTTGAATCACTTCATTTTAGCTACTATTATGGCAGGTAAGCGATGTATCAATTAGTAGCTATAACTTTTATTTCCCTGATGATTAATGAACTAAAGTATATTTTCATCAATGTACTGATCTGCTTTTTCAAAAGTTGGAACCACCCCCAGAAGGGCTCAAAATCAGCAATCACTCTTGGTGATGATGCTCTGCCAGTAGTACTGGCCTGACTGATGACCTGTGCTCAAAAATTAAGACCTATTGATGCTGTACTGGGATGGAAGGAGCACTGGGGTTCCACCCACCAGTGCTAGATTGACTGGGGAGTCACAAAGGCATTTGGCTGTTGTGCTCACACATTTGGCACACAGGTTGTACTGTTCATAGAGGCTGGTGCTCTGCCTGAGGTGCCTGCCCACAGGCGTACCTATGATCACAAATATGCAATGTGGTTGTAGCATGCTTTTTGGATCACTGTGGTGCTCACCAGGAGTCATAGCCCTTTGTTGCAGTACTCACACTCACCGGTGATTTTGAAGCCAAAACCACTTGTGACACCAGAGATCAGTTAAGACAGTAGAACTACCAGGAACTCTCTTAGTGCTCATTAGTACACGAGGAATTTAACTCACAGCTTGTGCTTGTAAACCAAGTGTTCTAAAACAAAGAGTTATTCCTCAGGGCTGACATTTTTCAATCCTGAATTTTATTGAAGAAGCAATTTTTTAGACAGAAAAAAAGTAGTGAATGAGAAGTCACCAGCAACTTCTAAACAAACACATACTGAATTTCAGAAGAAATTATGTATGCAGTTTTAGAATTTTCCATGGCAATGATATACAAAAAAACATCTGAATGAGTATGACTGTTCTTTAACAGTCCTTTTGGACTTTTTTTTTTTTGGATTTTGGGTGATACCTGGCAGCGCTCAGGGGTTACTCCTGGCTCTATACTCAGAAATCGTCCCTAGCAGGCTCGGGGACCATTTGGGATGCGGGGAATCAAACCAGGGTCAGTCTGGGGTTGGCTGCATACAAGGCAAATGCCCTACTGTTGTGCTATATTAAAGAGATTTCATATTTGAAAAGTCCATCAAATAAGTCTGAAGAAGACAAACCAAAGCAATTCCATAAAAACTGTTCGATGATGTTGGGTTTTCAAAGATAATTAACACTGGCAGAGCTTAACAAGAAAAAAAAAAAACCCACCTAACCCCATCAAAAAATAGAGAAGAGATGAAAAGAAACTCCCTCAAAGAAGAAACACAGATGTCTAAAAAACACATGAGAAAAATTCCCCACAGAATTAATCAACATGGAGATGCAAATCAAAGCAACAAGGTATTACTTCACACCACAGAGATTGGCATACAGCATAAAGAATAAGAACAACCAGTGCTGGTGCAGATGTGATGTGGAGAGCTAGAGCCTCTCATTCACTGCTGGTGGGAATGTAGAATGGTCCAGGTTTTTTGCAAAACAATAAAGGCATTCCTCAGAAGGCTAGTAATTAAGTTCCCATTTGATCCAACAGTACTGATCCTGGGAATACCAACAAATAATGTGTTGATTCAATTTTTAAAATTTTATTAATATAAATACATTGATAAATCAATGAATTTATTAACACACAATATAAATTAATAACAATTAAAATGTAAATAAGTGAAGCTATTGTCTTCCTAAAATCAATCATATATGAATGCAAAGATTTCTAATTTATTAAGCATAATAATAATACTCATATGCTAGCAGCATCCAACTGATGAAGTTAAAATTTTATCATTCTCTAAAAGCCCCACGTGGCTTAAAACAAAGAAGATTTGTTTCTGCATAGAGGCAAAAGAATAAAACTCGTACACATCTGTCTTAACATTAAGGTTGAAAAAAGCATTTTTCAAAACACCAAACACACTGGAAAGATAACCTCTACTGATTCATCCCAAGAATCAATCAAGGAAACAGGTTCCAGTCATCTCACCTGTGTCCTCCACTTCCAGACTAGCATGATCCATTTCAAGTCTGACCTCTGCACCATTAAGGATGGCCTGGAGACGTTTTTGTTTTGCTGTGATTTTCTTCAGTTGTTGCTCCTATAGGACAGTTTTTAATATAAAAAAGTGATATTTTTAAGTATAAATGGCATTGCAAAATGTATAACACTATAATAAGAAATTCTATACTACTATGACAATGGAGTTTACTTTATTTGAGTACTTATTACTGCCACTATGAAATACTTTAGTTGAGTAATTGCTACTTTCCCAGCAGTTGCCTCATACTCTAACTGGGCGATACCATTTACTGTCTTTGTGATGAGCGCTTCAGTGCATGTGTTCTGAATAAGCACTGACTTGGGGTGTCAAAGCTCCATCACACATTTAGTTTTCCATTATACAGACCTAAACTTATTGGTGCTTTGAACAGTGTTACAAGGATCAAAAAGAAAAAAACACAAAATTTCCAACAGTTGAAAAGTTTAGACCTCTTTGACAATCCACCATAATTATGTCTGCAGTTTATAGTGCTTATTCCAATCACAAACTAAAAAAAATGCATTTCAACATCTCTTTTCACCATATGCACCCCAGAATCCTCTTTCTCTCTTATCTCCTTAGCTATTGTACTGTGAGCTGCAATGAATAACGGTATGTATCCTTTTGGATGAAAGTCTTTCTGTCATGGGGATACTTGCCCAAAAGTGTGATTGCTGGATCATATGGCAGCTCAATTTTGAGTTTACTTAGAAACACAGTTATTCCTAACATTGCTCCAATAAAATCAGGACTGGGGTATCTGATTCTTCTTCCCAAGGTCATGAGACAACAATATTAGTCTGGATGAGGGAAATCTGACTATAAATGCTACATAGTAATCATGTTCATTGTCTCTAGGAAAAAAATCTCTTTTAGCAAAATCTCATTTGTAACAGCCTTTCTCTCTAGTTTTACCTCTACACATAAATGCTCAAAGGGGGAAATATATACGTATATGAATCAGTCTAATAATTAAGTGGCCCAAACTTTGCTCCTCTTCATTCCTTGATCAGAGACATTTCACACCTTCATTTACAGGCTCCCACAAGAAGCTAGCACTCTGTGACCCAGTAAGTCCTGGCTGTCTCCAGCCATAACTAACTCTAACTTTTGAGCTGCTATTCTGGAGGTAATATGAGAGAAACTGAAATAGTAAAGACAATAGAGTAATCACTGAAAACAAGAGGATATCTGGAATCTTTATATACCCCCAACTAGTAGAACTTAAATTTAAAAATGCAATTATTTTGCGGCCAGCGTGATAGCTCAGCGATAAGGCTAACACAGGGCAGACCCTGATTCGAATCAGGTCTGGCATAACAATGGTCCCTGGAGCCTACCAGGAGCAACATCTGAGCACAGAGCCAGGAGTAACCCGAGAATCACCGGATGTGACCCAGAAACAAAAAACAAAAACAAAACAAAAAGCAATTATTCTATCGCTATGATGAATCAACTGCAAGTACAAGGTTACATGTTCATCTTGTTAGTAGAAATGAAAGAATCAAAACTTGCTTCTGCTTTCTATTACAATTTGATAGTCATAAAATGTAGGGCTTATATCCTTTTTGTTTTGTTTTGGTTTTTTTTTTTGGTTTTTTTTGGGGGGTCACACCCGGCAGTGCTTAGGGGTTATTTCTGGCTCCATGCTCAGAAATTGCTCCTGGCAGGCACGGGGGACCATATGGGGCACCGGGATTCGAACCGATGACCTTTTTGCATGAAAGGCAAACGCCTTACCTCCATGCTATCTCCCGGGCCCCAAGGGCTTATATCCTAAAAAAGACTGGACTCCAAAAGAGAAAAGAATGCACTAAGTAACCCGTTAAGTTCTATTGTCCTTAGTACAGATCTAATCTGTATGTTTGAGTATTAGAATAGGGAGGCCAGATGCTCTCAGAACAGTGAGTATAACTGTGAGATGACTGATGGCTGTATCAACATGAAACTGTACACAATCAGTGCAAACAGGAAAAATAAAGAATGTTCATATAACACAAGGGATGGCGTGATAAGCCAATTCATCAAGTAGGGTTCATCAAAGCGAGTGGTGAAGTACAGACACAAAGTATGCAAGTGAGGAAAAGGCTAAAGGGAATAAGGGAACTCATTCTTAAATATACATTTATGTTTCCATGTGTGAACGTATGTATATATTCCTAAGAGTTTTAAAAGAGGATGCTCAAGGGAAGAAATTGAAAAATTAACATACAGAAGGTACTCTAAAATTTTATCATAAGTAATATTTGTTTCATCTTTTCTAAGTACTTTTAATACTTCCTAAATATTAATTAGACTAAATGATGACTTTATAAAAAAAATCCAATATTTAATGTGTTATTTGGAATCACCTTATTATACTTCTGTCGTTTTACAGAATCTAGTTTCCTGTTGATGTCTTTGTTGGTGGCAGCTTGTGGGGTAAGTTGTTCAATAATTTTATTGATTTGCCTGAGGGATGTTGTACATGACCTGAAAAATAAAATAAAATGTCAAATAAATAAAAAAGAAAAGTTCCACTGAAAATACTTTTATAGGATAAAAGGAGAGACAAAAGCTAAAATATAGTGACCTTTTAATTTGTGAGCTAAAACATGAAAGAAACTAAGCCAGAAGATATTTTCTTTTTAGCTACAAGGGCCGTTACAAGTTTAAGGTCACTTCTACTATTCTTTCCTTTTCCCCTTTACTTGGGAAGTGGTGGGGGGAGGCTCCCAAGTGGTACTCAAAGAGCCAAAGGGTCACTGTCAACCAGTCCAGACAGTTCGTGACAGTTCAATGCAAGGACCTTGAGTAATAGAGACCAGTGGTACTTAGGGGTCTCCAAGGCTATAGCTAGAGATGCTTAGTAGGAACCATAGTGCCAGGGATCAAATTATGTGCACCTTAAATCCCTGCGCTACCAAAGGCCACGTGTTTTTTTCTTACCTAGCTAATTTAACTCACTTAATTCCCCTTTGTGAAGTAGAGTCATTCAATATACTGAGGCATTTTAACTGTCCACTTTATTTCAGATATTGTGTCCTCTGTTTTGGCGAGGGTGTGGTATGAACTCTTATCCATTGCTGATGGGAATGCTGCCTGGTCCAAACCCGATGAAAAACAGTATGGAGCGTTCTAAGTAAACTCAAAATTGAGCTACGTTATGACCCAGAAATCACACTTTTGGGCATTTATTCACAGGACAGAAAAAGTTTCATCCAAAAGGATGTATGCAGACCACTATTCATTGCAGTACTCAATACAATAGCTAAGATTTGGAATCAGCCTAGGTGTCCAACAACAGGCAAGTGGATCATGAAGACGTGTGTGTATATGTGTGTGTGTTTGTGTGTGTGTGTGTGTGTGTACAGTAGAATACTACATAGCTGTAAAGAATGTTACAATCATGCAACTTGCTGCAACATGGGTGGAACTGGAAGATATTATGTTAAATGAAGTAAACCAGAAGAAGGATAAATACAGAATGTTATCACTTATATAAGGTATTTAGAATAACTGCTTCAAGTAATATAATGGTTTAAATGGGAGTTTTCTCAAAAACCTCTAATTCCAGAGTCTAGCAAGGAAAAGGAAGGAAATTGAGTGGAAGAGGAGAAAAACAAATATGAACGGATGGGGACCAGGGACCAAGTGGTCTCAGGTGCACTGGTGTTGTTAAAAAAAGAACAAAACTAAATACCCAAGCCAAAAGCAACAAAATGGAATCAAAAGACCCAAACTTTAAAAATTTAAATTTAAAATAAGTTTGTTACACTTGCAGGCTGGGGAACAAAGAGGTGTTTGGGATATACTCGAGAAACATTAGTGGAAGGAGGTCAACACTGTGGTGGGATTGGCCCTGATTCACTTTATGTCTGAAACCGCAACTATGAAGGACTTTGTAAATCACAATGGTTTCAATAAAATAAAATTAAAAAAACAAATACTGTGCTAAAAAAATGTGTAGCAAGTTGGCCTGTTATGGAAAAATACAAAGGTACATCTACTCTAATACACATAATCTTCCCTGTTAACCCTATGATCAAAAAACCTGGCACAGATTTTTAAAGACCACTGACAAAGTCTCTCAAAATTTGGAAAAATATTAAAAATGTATAAACATTATCTTATAAAAGCCAGACATCATCTTTCACATAGATTCATTTACTATGTGAGAGAAAAAATAAATCAACTTCCAATAAATTGTTCCTAAAATAGACACCAGAAAATCATAACTCTCAATTTCCAACATGCTTGCTATTTGTATTCTCTGCAGATAATTCCAAATTCAGTTACTAGTGGTTTCATGCACCATAGTCCAGGGTGGCTCTGCTAAGTGATTCTACCAAACTATCCTCTGCGAGCAGTGGGCATGTTTACAAGGTCACGTGAAAAGGTTTATTCTAGACAAAAAGCTGCAGTCCTCAAACCCAAAAAAGCAAACTGTTACTATATGAGAAAACCTGCTACTCAACTGTCCAAAGAAGACACTAGAAAACAGCTAGTAGAGAAGGTGGCTTCAGTATAGAGCACCACACACCTTCTATCACTGCTCTCCTCCCGCATCACCCCAACTGAGACTGCACTTTCTCCACCTGGTCCTTTCCTTCTGTTCCTACTTGCCCAACCTGGCAATGGCAGCCCTGAACCCTTGAGCCCTCGGGAGCTTCACTCAACAGCTTCCAATACTCCATCAATGGATATTGCTTAGCTGAGCCCAGGTTTTGCTTCTCCTCAAATACCTGCATCAAATCTCCAAGGATGCCCAAAGAATTGGGACAGAATAAGGAAAAGTAGGTAGCTGATTCCTCATTAGTTTTAAAAACGTGTATCTAGAAAAATTGCCCAGATCTTGCCTATTGTTGGAATGTAAGTTTGAAAAGAAACTACAGAAAAAAATATTGGTGGGGGAGGCAAGAGAATGGGGGAGATTTCCTGGAAACTCCTAAGATGCAACAGAACTTTAGCTCACTTCTCCTGAGAATCATGTATCCACATTCAAATAAGCTCAAGGACACTTACAGCAGCAACTGTCTTTAGGACATTACATATGAAAAACATATTGAGCTGAACTCAAACTCAACTACCTAGTATAATGCTACTAAGGAGAAGAGATGGAGTTCAAACAAGAGGTCCAGGATATCTCACTGACCCCATCCCATGAGTGCAACATTCTCCTAAATTTCCAGAATTCTACAGTCTCTGCTAGTAGACTATCTGCATCAGAGGCAGATGTGAACCCTGAGGCCAGAGACAGGATGGCACACACTCACATGAGGTCATCCAAGACCGAGTGATACTCTTTCTCTGCATCAGCAAGCTGTGCTGCATGGCTGGCCTCATGGATGGCATCATCTACCTGCTGCAACACACCCTGCTCCAGCACATCCTGGTCATACACGTCAACCCCCAAGCCATGAAGCTCAAGGGCTTGTGCACTGGGCTCCACTGCTTGAATTTGATGTCTGTCGATATGCAGTAGAGCCAGCCCTCTCCTTGGTCCCTCCAATGGATGCCTTTCTGGAGCAGTAGACAGTCCATTGGCAGAAGAACAAGAGGGACTGCTGTCGTCCACCTCTGCAGAGCCATAGTCTTCTGGCTTAATGGTCATTTCTTCTTTATCACTGGCAGGTTGACTATGTAAGTCGTCTTGCTCCTCCATTTGACTTAAATGGAAATCTCTCTCATTTGACATCCTCTATCTATAAACAAAAAGAAATTTCAAAAAGTCTTTGGGTACATAGAATTAGTAATTATACAATTTCTTAAGCATCTAACAGTTAATCCATAGTATCTTTTTGAAGGAAAATATAATAATTCTTCAATTACATAAGTTCAAGTTTCCATGTTACTATTCCCCTCAAAAGGACACTATAACTATGTATCTTCTCGAGTTCTGTGATAAAATAGAAAGACATATGAATAAAAAGAGAAAGAGAAAATTATCTGGGTAGCCAGCTCATAAAGCTGGTACTAAACCCTCCAAATCACCTCATTTGACAGTTGCTTTCTAAATGTGTATTAGATATAAATGTGCATTAGATTTGCTGCATTATGATATAAGTGATTCCCTTAGAGAGGCAAGATCAACTGTAATTAAGTCATGTAAGGCGGGAGTACTGAATCTGACGCTAAGACCCTCTACATCATTCAGATCAGAATTTCAGAAAGATAAGTCTCAAAAACATTGTTTCAACATACATTATTGGAAAAAAAAAACACCTTCTAGTCTTGATCATATCTAGTTTAGACAAAGAAATCCCAGCCTCATCTACAGTAAGCAATGCTCTTTTAGAATACAAGTTGGCAGCATCTATCAAGACTTAAAATGCACAGACCTTAAAAAAATTTAAAATGAAATGATATTAGTCCAGCAAGTCTAATTCTCAGTATATATTTCCTAGAAATACTTACATGTGTACAAGGTACTTAATATGGTATTTTTCATGGATTAATACAGATGTTAAGTATGTTGAATGTTACTGGTAGAAGCCATGTCATGTTGAAAGAGTGACAGGAAAAAAGTCAAACTATACAAAAGATACATTTATACTGAAATGTTTCTGCATTTGCAATGTATAGAATGTATTAAATTAAAAATCACTTAATACGTTGAAAAGCAAACAAGAGAGTGTACTTTTTGTTTAACTGTAAATAAATAAACTAATTCTTCTTTCAGAACCAGAACTTTATTACAAGGAAATGACCACAAGTTTCTCTAATAATCCCACTCATTCTTATTAAATAAAAAGATCCCAGCCACCAAGCATTGGAATACAAAGCCAAGAACTTACCTTCAGACTATGCCAGTGGCTTATTCTCTAATAGGAAATTTCAATTACATAGTTGAGACATCTCTGCAGAAGACAGAAGGCCACACAGACTCAGAGGAAGGGACAATATATCTGAAACACAAGAAACAGAAACAATGTAATGTTTGAGAACTTGGCCCAGGTGTTGCTATGCAGGAGGTGATGGATATATAAACTGAAAAATAAAAAAAAAAAAAAAGATACAGAAAGGAATCTTAAGATAAAAAGTCAGATCTGAGTGAAGTTCATCAGATAATGATCTCTCTCATATAAAGAAACCTAATGGTGAAATAATTAGCATGACAGAAGACAATGAAAACGAAGTACACAACTACTGGATTCAGTAGGAAACATGCCACTTAAGGGGCTGGAGGAGAGGACAGGGCTGGGCCAATATCTATGGCAGAGAGAAGTGCTCAACCAGGAGAAGGTGATGCTGAAAGGTGGTAAAGTGTTATGTATGAAAGTATCAGCAAAATACTGAAAACCACGGTGCTTTTTATAAACTTTAAAAATTAAAAAAAAAAAAAAAAGTTCGCCCTTGAACCAGACTGGTGGGTGGATGGGAAGAAAATGGAGGAAAGTGGGACCGATGAAAAGATTGGTATTGAAACACTGTGTGCCTGAAGTACAATCATGAATAACTTTGTAATATCACACTGATGAAAGAAAAAAGAGTGTTGGGGCCAGATCTAGTTTTTTACGTTGCGGGTCACATATTACATTTTAACATTTATAACCTATTATAGGGTCAAATGACTAAATTTGGTTGGTCAAGAAAAATTTGGCGGGGCCCGGGAGATAGCATGGAGGTAAAGCGTTTCATGCAAAAGGTCATATGTTCGAATCCCGGTGCCCCATATGGTCCCCTG